>JAMQGT020012739.1:0-61464 GCA_024447675.2 Pterophyllum scalare | reverse complement strand
AACAATTTGTCCTCTTTTGAACTCTGGTATGTCACCCATAATGTTGTGTGCGTTGCAATATTTTGAGCAAAACTGTGCTCTTACCCTGCTAATTGAACCTTCACACTCTGCTCTTACTGGTGCAATGTGCAATTAATGAAGATTGGCCACCAGGCTGGTCCAATTTAGCCGTGAAACCTCCCACACTGAAATGACAGGTGTTTCAGTTTCATTGTCCAACCCCTGCACCTGTCTGACCCATTCTCACCACACAGAGAAACGCTCACCTAAGCCCCAGTGAAAATCAGATATCACTTACCTGAATCCAAGTCTGTGGAAATCAGATACTACGTACCTGAACCTCATTCTGAACTGTTCATTAAATCATTGAACTTTTTCCAGTGCGTCCTGCAGTTGAGTCGTTTGCACAAACCTTGACAGTGCCATCAGACACTGCAGAGACGACTCTACCGGCATTAGGACAAAGAAGCATGCAGCTTCCTGTTACCTGTCTTGATTCCAGGTTCTGTGAATGATCTAAAATCTTGCTTAAATCCATTGGGCACCATCTGTGGTCTTGCCTGTGTCACTCCTGTGTGTACAGTGGCTTCAGTAAACAACATTTAAATTATGTTGTGTGTTTATAAATTCTCTTTCATGCGCGTCAGCATTTTTTCTGTCTGCATTCATATCCGCTGCCTCCACCTCCTCTTTCCTCACCTACTTCTCCACTCTCTAGCTCAGTGGTTCTGGGCTGGGGTGGGCGAAGGTACCGCAGGTGGGCCGCAGTAATAACAGAGATTCAGTTTGTATGTATAGTTACATATTACTAAAAATGTTTTTATCTATATAAAAAGTGAATCAAAACTGGTAATAACAGGTGGTTAGTTTGTGATATTACTCATTACTCTGACCTAAATTTACTGCTCTTGTATTATTTGTGTCCCAGTCGCAAGTGGGTGCCCTATTGGCATTAGCACTTTACATATGACTGAGTAGCATTAGCAATTCATAGCCGACAGCCTGTGTTGTTACTGTTTAATGTTTTTTTTAATAAAATCTTCAAGAAAACACACAATTTTTTTCTTGTATTTTGATTACAGTGAAGAGTTAAGATTGGATGGGCCCTGTGCGATTTTCTGGGTTTTTAAGTGGGCCGCAGCACTCTTGACTTTGGGAATGGCTGCTCTAACTCTTACCTCTCTTGCTTTCCCTGCTTTCTTATCTTATTCTTCTGCTGGCATTCATCTTGATTTATGACTACTAATCACACTTACGTGCTCATGTTGTCCTGAGGCAGAAAGCAGGGATTATATTTCATCTCAGGCCTTGGAGGTTGCACACAGCTGCAGTGCATATACAATACACTCAAATGCGCCTGCTGCTTTAAATGAAGAACACGTGCTGTTTCTGCTAATAACCTGTATAGCAATTAGATCTTCACACTCCCACAAATATGTGGGATTCATCATAGAGCACAGTACTATGATGCACCCATACTGATACATCATAATGGCCACTTATAATCAATGAATGGACACAGTTATAGCGACAGCGTGAATTTAAGTCTCGCCCACACATGAGCGGAACACAATTCATGGCCCTGACTCTGTAACTAATTCAGTTTGCTGCATAAATGTGCAGTGTGATTGGACGCACCACCAACAGGGTAAAGAACTCAGAACCAGGTTCTTATAACTACTCGAGTGTCAGAATAGGAAAATTTATTGAGTTATTGACATTCAGAATGCAGCAAGCAATTTGTCCCTGAAAAAGCTATGGGTTACATTATTACTATTATTCCAAGTGTATCAGCTAAGTACAGCAGATTGCTAATGTAGCTAATATCAGCTTTCCAGCAGCTAAGGATGCTAAAATAATCCTTTGACATAGTAAAATCTTGTATTTTGAGTGAGTTTGAGGCCATTTTTCAGTGTACAGTGTTACAGTGTTACAGTGGGCATGAAGATGGAGTACGGTAAAACAGGAAGATAATGAGCAGCGGAGCAGAGAAAAACATGCTGCCGTTGGCCTGGTTGGTCTCAGGGCAGGCACTCTTCTGCCCTCTACTGTCCATATGGTACACATTTGTTTGCAACACAAAAATTTGAGGACTTGATAAAACTTTCAGCACCAACATGCAAAAATTATGAAATGTACAAAAATATATACATATATAATCAGAATTAATTCACAAATGTGACCGCATATTTCTGTGTGTCACCTCAGTCCTTGGTTGCATACGGTGGGGCTTACTGCTTTCCCTTCCAGTTTTTAGGGTATGACACACAGTGCTCTTCCTCTGTTCCTTTGAATGATCTTTTGAATCTAAGCCAATCAGATTAAAAGAAAAAAGAAAAACATTCAGTAACAGTACAAGTTCATATGCTGCTCTTAAATGCAGTTTCCAGACACTTCACGCACACACAGTCTGCCCAAATTACTGTTACTGCACTACATGCATTTGTTTTTCAAGAAAATTCTGTTCTTATCCACTAACATTTGATTTTATTTACTGCCCTCATATGAACAAAATCTGCAGAAACAGCTTTATTGATCTTGTATGCGTGATCTGCACCCGCCTTGCTCCCCTGTTCTCTTTTCTCCCATTTTGACATTTTTCTACAGAAATGAATATATGAATACAGCAGAAGGCGCAACATGAAGATGTCAGGATTTTCCAACATATGCACATTATGCATGCATGTGCGCACTGCAGGTGTGCTGCTAGCCCAGGAGAGAAGCTTGACTCATTTGATATTTGAATGGCAGAATGAACATGAGCAACAACAATGGCCCTAAAAATAGGGAGATGCAGGAAGATTTCTCATCCTTATCCGTTATACCCAGTGTGGCCCTTCCTCCTAAAATAGCATGTTTTTTTGGTACATGTTAACTTGAACATTTGAACACACCATAATGAGCCCAAACCTTCCGACAGGAGCAGAAACCTGCTCCACTGTGCACCACCTCCTATAATTACTTGCCTGTGTGATAGTGTCACAAAGGCATGTGTCAAAAGGTATAGCGAAAACAAAAAAGCATTCATTTGTCATTCAAACAAAAAGCTCAAAGACACATGTAAACATTCAATCCGATGACCCTGCAAAGTCAGTTAAGCTTTTGTCAATATAGTGCAAAGGGAAAGAATTTGAAATAATCCTTATATTTTGTTTACTGAACAGTTTAATTGTTTATAGCACTCCTATGTCAACAATAAAGCACTTTTGACCTTTTCAGGGCTTCTCCCCTCTGCCTTCTGGAGCTTGGAGAGTGAGAGGATCCTTTTTTGGAAAATAAACTAAAACCATTAAAGTGCTGCAGTAATGACATGAGTACATTTAGGCCGTTATTAAATCAGGTTGACTTCATAACAGACAGAGTTCCTGAGGACTCATTCATCAAGCCAAACTAGAAAGGGGATCACCTGTAGTACTTAATTGATTTTTTAACAAGGTTGTGTTCATTTTGTGTTTGACAGGCAGCTCATTAAGCACAAGGCACAGCTGACAGCTTTCTGCCGGTGGAACCGTGCTGCGTGGGAGGAACTGTCAGAGGGACCTGACAGCTCAAAGCAACAACAAAGTCAAAGTCTTCAATATGAAGCTGTCATGTTGCCTTTTGGAGTTAATCTTAGCTGATCACCGCACACAAATTATGGTGAGTGATACATGTGAGCACAAACAAAGATCAGTGACTTTTGTTGACAAAATCAGGTGTGATGAAACTGGTTTCAGGAGGAGAACTTAAACCACTGTGTAGCAGGACTGATCACTCAGGAGTCATATACGTGTTGCCTGCATCGTTACAGACGGCTTGTATTTACAGTAACATGGCTGAACACAGAGCAGCTAATGCCACCTGAATTCAAAAAGTGATCCTTCAGAAAACCCCATTGCCAAAGTTCTGTTGTCCGACTGTTGCATACCTAAGTAGGAACGGGTGTCAGGCCCATCATGTTATATTATAGTGACGTCTAAGGTTGTTTTATAGCTCAATATCTAAAGAGCTTGGACAGTGTTTTCTTAAACTGTGTTTGTTGTCTGCTGTAAGCTGGCAGCAGCCTACCTGACTTACTAATATTTGAACCGTCACTTCCAAATCCATCAGCTAATATACAGTAATCCTCACTCTTGCTCTTTTTCTCCTGTAAAACAGCGACACAGAAAATGAAACATAAATCGAATCTCTTATGCTTATTCAAGTGTAAATTTCCAGATGATTTCCAAAACATGTTTTGTGGAGGTTTTTTGCTTTCATTAAATGGAAGAGTAACTGTAGAAATTTGGGGAAAGAAAGCAAGAAAAGGCCATCATTTTCTCAGATGGCCGGTATTCAAACTCCTAAGCTGCTGAGAGTTTTTGTTGGGAAAATTTAGATATGTATTAATCTTTTATGTTTTCTATATGCATTTTCTAGCTTTAACGTGACATAGTATGGTGATTAAGAGAAATGTATTTCTCTGCTTGTGATTAAGTATTGAATAAAGAATCAATCAAGATAATGATAGAGTAAGAAGAAAACTGTATTAAGTGTATCATTGTATTGAACTTTCTGTGCCCCTGTAGTGTGTGAAAAGAGGGAAGTACACGGAGGGTATGACAGTAGTTTTAGGAACCAAGGCCCGCTGAGGACATCAACAGTCAAGAAATGTGATGCTTGTTTAAGACGTAGAGTTTTAATATCAGCTGAAAGTGAAAAACATGTATTAGCCCAGAGTTCATGGTGAATAACACTGTGTAGAGCGTCCTCATTTGTATCCTGTTATTGTCTGTTTGAGTTCTTGTGTAATGTCACGTATAAAAGATGTACAGTGAGACTGCCTCACTGAGCACTTCTCTTAACCAACCTAGTTGTTGTTTACCTGTAACTGCTCCAACTTGCAAGCCTTTAATAAATACTGCATTGCATTCAGATCGTCCCTCTCCTGGTCTTTAATAAAGAAAGCTAAAATTTTCCTTACAGTTTTTTAGTCTGTGCAGTATTGTAACCACTTGAGCCACATCGCTGTACCATTACGCAAGGGATGATTACATATTCTGCAACACATGAATAACGTTCCTTTGAAAGGTGATGACTTTATGCTGGGTCATGTAGTTCGGTCTTTCAGAATTTAATAATGTGCGACTTTCACTTTAAAATGAGTAAACAGCAGTAACTGAAGGTAATAAGGCTCAGCGTCTTACTGATGCATCACAAAACACAGCAAACGGCATCAATAATTGTAGTAATGTTGTTTTAGCAAACAAAAACCCAGTCGTATTCACAAGCTTTCCACTGCAGCTAATGAGTTGTGAATGGAAACACTGTTTATTGCAGGGAATATCATCCGCATCGTGTGAGGAATTCAAAAGATAAATGTGATATAACATAGCCGCAGACGACGTGCAGAACAGCAGGCTGTGTGCAGCAATGTGATGTAACCTGCTCTGTGGAGGGAGCTCTGTAGCTGCTATTATGTAAAACACAATGTTAACCATTTTATAGGCACTTTTCTACTTTATTGATCTCATTCTTTTTCATCATTGCGTGAGCTGGCGGAGGCCAGTCGCAAGGAAACACAATTTCTGCGTGCACATATAAAAACACAAACAGAGGCAGTGTAGGGGTGCATAACAAACTTAAGTGTGCAGCGATAAATCAGTGAGAGTTGTGAGATCAATGAGTCGTTAATAAAGGAAAGAGAGCTGTGGAAACTGTGCTGATCTGATTTCTGTTATCTTAAGTGTTCATCGGCATGGCCAGTGCTTGTATCAAAGTGTAGTTCTTGTGTGCGCACGCAGACAAATGGATTCATGACAATAGCATCTCATTAGTCTGCATGGTAACCATTGCTCTTAAGCACAATTATCCTGTCGATGAGAAAGAAATTAATGTTTCTTTTAAAACACACACACACACACACACACACAGTTATACAGCAGTATTGAATCACAGCAGTGAGGACTCTTCTCCCACTGATGGAGAAAATGGGAAATTAATAAATGACCATGACTTATTAAAAACCCTGTCTCAACAAAAACGAGTATTCCTGGTGATTCAAACTGATTTAGTATTCAGATGTAAAATTGGCTTCGAAACACAATGCCATGTAGTGACAGAACGTCATACTGAGCTGCCTTTACAGTAGGTGAGGGGTAAATCACCCTTTTATTAAATCACAAAGATCTCATGCTTTGGGATCTCTCTGCCTGTCATACCTACAAGTTTATGAGCTGATTTTTTTTTTCATAACCTAAAAATGTCTACCCCACACTCTGGGACCTCCATATGTTGTAAAGCACTGAATTATTTCTTCTCTAGACTGTAATTTTACTTTCATTGTTAATAAGCATATAATTTTCTTTTTTTTAATCGCCAAATTCTAAAAATGTGAACATACTCATTGAAACATGTGTTGAAAGTACTACTAATAAAATTCACTTTGGAAGTAATTTCAGGTATCTATAATGTATAGGAACGGCACAGTGTTCCTCACAATAAGTCAGGATTCTGGAATTTAATCCAGTCCATTCCTGGAGATAGGCACAACATGGCTTAGGAATCATGTTAGCTAAAACCAGTATAGCACCAAACTGATCCCCTTCAGAACAGCCTGACACAGATTGAACACGGTGTTGGAAACGTTCCTTGAGTTTTTTGTCCACACTGATGTAACTGCAGTTGCTGCAGACTTGTTGGCTGCACATCCATGATGTTCAAGAAACAGTCTGAGATGATTTGAACCTGCTGGAAGCAGCCAGCAGAAGATGCACTGTGGTCATAAAGGGATGGACATGGTCAGCACCAATACTCGGTTAGTACCAACTGAGTCTCATAAATGTCACAGCCTAAGTGGCCCAAAGTGTGCAAAGAAAATATCCTCTACACCACCAGCAGCCCAAACCACTGATCCAATGGAAGGATGGATCTATTCTTTCATGCCTTTTACAGTATGCCAGATTCTGACCCTACCACCTGAATGTTGCAGCAGTAATCAAGACTCATCAGACCAGGCAACATTTTTCAAGTCTTCTATTTCTAATTTTGGTGAGTCTGTGCAAATTGTAGCCTCAGTTTTCTTTTCTTAGCTGACAGGAGTGGTACTCTGTGTGGCTTTCTGGTGCATGAGCCCATCTGCTTCAAGTTTCGATGTGTTCTGCATACCTTTGTTGTAACAAGTATTTGAGTTATTTTTGCCTTCCTACCAGCTTGATGCAGTCTGGCTATTGTCCTCCGACCTCTGCCATCAACATGGTATTTTTGCTCAAAGAACTGCAGCTCACTGGATATTTTCTCTTTTTCAGACGATTCTCTGTCAACCTTAAAGAAGGCTGTGTGGGAAAATGCCAGCAGATCAGCAGTTTCTGAAACACTCAGACGAGCCCATCGAGCAACAGCAATCATGTTGTGTTCAAAGTGTCTCAAATCAAGTGTCTTTCTTCCTCATTCTGATGCTTACTTTGAACTTCAGCAGGTCATTGTTGACCATGTCTAAATGTATTAAGTTGCTGTGATTGGCTGATTAGATGTTTGCATTAATGAGCAGTTCACTGTATATATAATGTTATATAATAGCAGTAAAGTGATTTTTTTTTTAGAGAAATGTATAATTTTCTGCATGTGACACATGCCTAATTTGGGCATAACACATAAGATGAAAAAAATAATTGTAATTTTTATCATATTAGAACATACAAACAAGTCATTTCTTTATTCATCATTAGTCTTTCAGAGATTTTTTGTCTTTTTTGGGTTATCTGTTCATAAGCAATTGTATTGTATAGAATCTATTAAACTGAGACAGGTGGGTCTACAGAAAAGTTCCACTGCCTACACGCTCAGACTGATGAAGGAACGCTTGTCTAGCCCAGTGGTTTCAGATGTTTTTGTCCAAAGAAAAATCATTATTGAAAACATGCATTTCTCTCATTTAAAATAATTTGACATGTTTCTGGACAACAGCTGCAAAAAGATGCAAAATAACTACAAAAATATAAAAAGTAACAAAATTGCCAATTAAAAACCATGACCGCAATACACAAACAATAAAAAAAAAACAGCCAAATCAGCAACACCCCAAATTATAAAATGATGTAAAACAACAAAAACAAGATTCAAGAAAAATCAACAAAAGTGGGGGAAAATAATCCCAAAGAACAGTTACAGCAAATAGCAATCTAAATGCAAAGAGCGATATCCAATATGTTGGAGGTCTAAGAAGGAACTTCCATCCAGTCCGTCATGGGACCAACAAACTTTTTAGTGAGAATGTTCAGTTGTGAAATAGGAAGTTCATTTTTCTGTATAGGGAAACGTTCGCAGGCAGAGAGAAGCTTTTATGACGATAACCTTTCTAACCCAATGCTCTTCTTCATTTAGTGTTTCATCTGTGGGAAGCAGAAAAGTCTAAACTTACCCACTTCTGACACTCAGAGACAGACACACACGGGATTCACCTACAGATCGACATGCATCAGCAGACCCTGTGCACCACCGACACAGCGCACAGAGCCAGCTGTTGTCCTTCCATCAAAGAGGCCTTAATAACAGCACTTCCAGCTGAAGCTGAATTGATTGGAGCGTTCAGCTAGAAAATAGTTTAGGACCATTTCACCCTGTTCATAAACACATATATAAACACAGGGAAGCAGCAGCTGCAATATCTGCACTGCAGGGAACCTCCTTTAATCAAAAGAGGTGTCAAATCATATACACTGCCAGACCATCGGCATGGAGATGCACTTTGTGTGTGTGTGTCTGTGTCTTATTTGCTTACTTGAGAGAGAAGGGATAAGGATGGGGGCACAGTTAGCTCAGTCAGAAGAGCATGAGGCTCTTATCTCAGGCATGGATGGGGTAGGGATGGCATGTTTTTGAAGATAACTAATCATCTCTAGATATAAATCTCATGCATGCAGTTAAAATGTGTGCAGTTTCATGTTCCAACTGCCTGCCAGTTGTTTCTCTGCACAGTTTTGTGCGGTAAGGTAAAGATCATAATCGATGTATGTGTTCAGTACTGTTTTGTCTGTTGGTTACACAGATCACACAAAGCTGGATTTCATGAAACTTGGTGGAGAGGGAGGAGAGCAGGACAATTTCATATGAAACTGATCAAATATGGTATAAATGGGGTGTAGGAAGGGTGTATCAAATATGTGACCCTGAAGTTTTAACTGCATTGACACATAAAACTCAAGGTTTAATTTCATTTGTTTTCTTCTTTTACACTGAACAAAAAATTTCCAAAATTTCCATGATGTGCATCTATTACATTAAAAAAAAAACATTGTTTAAGTTTAAGCTCAATGTATTAACATACATTCAACAAAAATTTTAAAAGTGCAATACCCAATGCAACAATGGTCCTGGTCGAGCTGCTTTAGTTCTCCATGCAAAGGATGTTAATGATGTGTATTGTAACCTCTGCTAGATATTAGCTTATAAAGACCTCTACTGCATCTTTTTTTTTTTAACGATAACTGAGTCAAAATACAGAAGCACTTTAAAAAAGTTAAAAAAGTAACTTGGGGTTCAGTATTTTGCCCAAGGAATCGAACCACCAACCTTCTGATTAGCAGATGAGCTGCTCTACCTCCAATGGAGCTAAGTGCAGCCGGCTTCACCCACTGACAGCAGGGGGAGAAACAACAGAAATAGGACAAAAACATATCAGAGCAACTTCAAATTCAGCAGTAGTCTGGTCAAAGCACTACATCTGCCAGAGCCGAAGCAGATCAGATACTGCAAGTCGGTGATTTTTGCAGTCATACACTAGATGCTTTGCTAAAATAAATTAATGGCCAGCCCCGCTTCCTTTACACGACAAGAGATCCATTTAAATTGTGTCACACTGGGTGCATGCTGTTTTTTTTCCGTCTGTGTAATCCTCTTTTCTTCTTCACCTCTCAAGTAGCTCTTTTGGTGCCTCATCTGTCTGTCACACAAGCTATCCTCCGCTCTCTCTCCTCCTGTTCTCGTCTGCTCTGAAGAAGGAAGCAGCAGCATTAGGGCGAGAAAATCTAACCCAATGTCTCACTGTTTTTAAGGTGATGATTAAATCATAAACTTGACAATTTAATTAATATGTTTAATTTAATGTTGTCAGGACAAACATTCACACACACATATAGAGAATGAGATTTCTTGATTTCTTAGTGAGATGTCCTTGAAAATATATAATTTGTTGCTTGAAAGTGGATTTAACTTATGGCTACTTATTATTTTTACACTTTGTTTTTGGTGTAAAATATCCTAAAATAGTGACAAGTAATTGTGTTCTCAGAACGTCTTTGTGCCAAAAAATAAGAATACTGTAAACTGGCAAGTGGGGCTCACTGGGACAATTGTTAGAACTGAGCCATTAGTTTTTGATCCAGCCAGATCTTTAGGATATTGTGAGGGTTTCAAAGTTTTTCCCAGATGTGATTAAGAATCAATCCAGCTGCCTCCGTGTGTTTTCCAAATTGAATGAGCCCAGATTGTCTCCAGCAGGAGGCTCCCCGCTAAGATGTCCAAATCACCTCAGTTGGCTCCTTTCAGCATGAGGCGGTCACAGTTGTGTTCTGTACCTGAGCTCAGTTTCAGAGCATAAGTTAGCTTTTTTTATAAGATACAACACTGTATATATTTTCTTATTGTTAATATTTAAAGTTTACATCCAGCTCGTGCAGTACTGCATATTCAGAACAAAAACATACAACAGCAGCAGATTGCGGCTTGTAACTTACTCTTTGATTTCATTGCATCAAATGATTTTGCTCTGAGAAAAATGAATCCTCATAGAACTAAACCTATAGTGGCAATAAAACCCAGGCGGCTGTAGAAAACGTGCAAAGTTCACAGATAAACGTTTGCTTGATGCTTATTCAAAACAGCCTGCCTGCTACATGGTTTATTGTGACACATGCATCGGGAAGCCTGAAGACCAAAAATATAATCATGATTATGGCACCTATTATTTTTATTTTAATTAAAATACATAATCTGGTTGGCACATTCAAAACTGGTGCTTTTCCTTTCTGGGTTACTGTATATACTACATCCTATAAGATATAGAGTGGCATTTGCCTGTTGAAGATTATATAGCCTCGTCTCTCATTTTCTATTTTTGCTCTGTAGCCCAGGATATAAACAAATGCACACAGAATATCAGGGGTGCACTTGCACGTGTAAAAGTCTCTGATTAAAGTTTACATTTCTGTAGAGCTCACAAGAAGTCTGTGTAATGTAGTTACTTCTTTTAAATAGGGCACCGGCTACTTTTGCTGATGAGATTTATACACCTTTTGTCTCAGATGGTTTTGTATCTTTGGATGGAAAGGAAAAGGTGCCTGTTAAAAGACACAGCAGCTACTAAGAGCTTTATTGTGGAAAGTGTTTTCCCTTTGTCAGCCTGTACTGCAACAGGAGGTAAATCTCCTGTGCTTGGTGTAGGTTTGGTTCCTCTCACAGTTTCCAAATTTACCTAATCAGAATAGATAAGCAGCTTTTCCAGAGTTTATTCTAAGTACACTTGCTACATGTTGCAAGTTGTGATTTAAAAACAAAAACAAAAAAACATCAAACTAAAACAAAAAAAAATTTAAATTTATTTTACATATTAATTATAGCATTTGAGCCTGGAAATGTACCTGAATAATACATTGAAAGATAAGAAGTGTGCAAATAAAGTCTACAACAATAGCCCATTTTATATAATATATGTTGTATAAACATATGCTCACCAGCCACTTTATTATGTTGCCATTCCACTAGTAGTCAGTTTTACTCAACTTGGTTTTCAGGGTTTTCCATTAGGTGGTTGTACCTGTTACCGGGTACTTTTTAATACCTACTCAGCCGCAGTTCCAAGCAAGCTAAGTAGAACCAAAAATGTGACTTCAACGGAATGCATGCCACTGATTTGTCAGGCAGTGATGTCAGTATGTGAGTCAAGAGAGTGACTCCTTCACAAGAAACACACCGTTTTTGTGCTTAGTGGCTGACGACAGAATCCAGATGAAGCTAGACGGAGCCATAGACATACATACATAGACACTGCATTGAGTACTGAATCGTACATCAACATCGCTGCAATATAGGATGTGGCAAGAGGTGCATCACTCTGGTGCTGGGTGGAGTTGTTCAAACCATTTTACAGTCAAAAGTGGATCACATGGGCTTACCTTTCACAGGTATGAGTGAACAATTATTTTCCACTGTATTTAGCCATTACTACATTTTGAAAACAGAATGTGCAGGCATTGCAGATAATACTGATATAAAGCTGGGTATCATCTACATAACAGTGAAAATGTATGCAATGCTTTCTAATTATACTGCCTAAATGAAGTGTGTATAATGTAAATAAAATTGGTCCTAGCACAGAACCCTGTGGAACTCCATAATTAACCTTAGTAGGTGAAGAAGACTCCCTATTTGCATGGAGTTTATTAGATAAATATGATTCAAACTACTGCAGCGCAGTACCTTTAATACCTATGGCATGCTCTAATCTCTGTAAAAATGAAATGTTACGGTCAACAGTATCAAAAGCTGGACTAAGGTCTAACAGGACAAGCACAGAGATGAGTCCACTGTCAGGGGCCATGAGAAGATCATTTGTAACCTTCACTTCACTGCTGTTTCTGTACTGATGAATTCTGAAACCTGATTGAAACTCTTCAAATAAACCATTCCTCTGCAGATGATCGATTAGGTTGTGAGTGTGTCGCATGCAAATGACATCACGGGACTTCCGGGACACCTTGCTGAGGCAGCACTCAGATGTATTGGGGAAAAAAATAAAAAATTAGTAGAGTCAAATCGAGAGAAGCCGAGCGGGTACTAGTGAAAAAGAAGCCTGGTGACTGTGGAGGCCATTTGAATACAGTGAACTCACTGTCATGTTCAAAAGATGGGCATCTGCTGGATGCAACAGCAGTAACCCATAAGTTGATTTTATAATCAATTAATTTACATAAATAAACATATAAACATATAGCTGTAATGGAACCTCAGTAACTCTGTAACTGTTCTATAACTGTTGCACATAATTACACAGCTGAAGCCCATGGCCTGAGGAACAAACTTTAGCATTTGTTTTCTATCCACATAATTTATGTTAATATTTTCTTCCAATACAAACTGAATTATAAAAAAAAAATTGTACACATTGTACTGTATAAATGAAGTACATTGATACAGCAGTTCACACACACATTCATACATCTATGGCAACAAAGAAGCAAGTCAGATTAGAATAGATTGGGCTGTCATATCCCAGACAAACTAAATTATAATCTATTTTGTGTAACTGATTAAAGGAGGAACATATATTGCTGACTATATTTCTGTGCATGAGCATACATGCAAGCTAAAGCCCAGTCTGGATGGGACTGGTATTACTGGGGGTCTTAGTTAACTAAATATTCCCAGGAAATGGTGAGTGTTAATTAGATGTTGATTTGTGGTCCAAAGGCAGTTGGCCCATCAGGGATGCCATTTGGTCCAAATATAGTCATATAAAAAACTGGACTAGAAAAGCCAGTGGTCAGTAATGGATGCATGTGTGCAACTGATCTTTAATTCCAGAAGAAATAGAGGACGCTTTCTGGAAGAGACATTAACAATAAGCAAGACAAACCAAAAAAAGAATGCCAAAATCTTCCCGAGAGAAAAGTCATCAGACAAAGATGATTTGAGTACAATTTGAAGGGAAAAATGTTTTTAAATTATAGTCCTTTTTGGAGTAATAACTCAGTAAAAAATGAAGCCCATGGTGACTTAGTTTAGTGTGATGTATAGCTTTTAAGGATCTCACTATCTCTTTTCATAAATATGCTTCACAAAAGATGCTACAAAACTAGACTTTGTTTAAATAATAAAGTAAATAATAAACAGGTCCTGCTAATGGTTTCTTCAGGATACTTTCACTGTAATAGGACCAATTACAACACTTATTTTTAATGAGCTGTTATGGGGTTTTTCCCCTTCACTGATGACGTATCAGACTAAAATATAACTAAAATAATAACCAGGTTGCCAAGAAGACGGAGACCATAAACTGATATCTTGTCAAAATGAATGACAGAACTGCACACACACACACACACACACACACACAATGTGAAAACAATGAAAAGTAGGTGAAGCCTAGAATTGGAGGTCACACATCTGGTGCAGAGAATGTCTTCTTTTGTGTTTTTGTGTTGAAAAATCAACTATGTGAGTTAAGTGATAAAGTGCTTACATGGTTTGCTCTGGTAGGAGGGTCTAAAGTTTTATAAGCATAGGAAGATGCTCTGGATGGAAGGTTCAGGGTAGCCCTGCAAGGATTAGGTCTTGTAATACTCAGTAACTACACACTATTAGTAAGGTATTATTACAGTACATGGTTCCTCATTTATAAAGCATTACCCGATCAGTATGCATTAGTATTTTATAAACACAGATATAAATGGATTATCCTATATTACTATGTTAATCTATAGCATGTATTTTATACTTTATAAATTATTCAATTCAATTCAATTCAATTTTATTTACATAGCGCCAAATCACAACAAACAGTTCCCTCAAGACACTTTGAATTGTAGGTAAAGACACGACAATAATACAGAGAAAACCCAACAGTCAAAACGACCCCCTATGAGCAAGCATTTGGCGACAATGGGACGGAAAAACTCCCTTTTAACAGGAAGAAACGTCTGGCAGAACCAAGCTCAGGGAGGGGCAAATTAAGGTCATGAAACACACAAAAGGAGTTTCAAACGTAAACATCCCAGCAACATTTTTCCTGCATTACCAGTTTGATATGATGGACACTTTGTTTATGGTGTTTACACTTGTTTGTGTAAATGCCTGTTTTTAGAAAATCTTATTCATGTTTTATTTTATGTATTTGTATTTATTAAAAAAGTGTTACCAGGTTTTGTGCCATTGATGAGACTGCTGGGTAGCATTCTTTTCATGATAGTTTTTCCACAGAACACCGTCCTGATCTGCCTTCTCATCTGTGACCACTGTAAATGAATTACACACCAGGTGAAGAGAATGTCCTTCCTCCACCACACCTATACCCTTCTTGCACTGTCCTAAGGCATATGATGCTTTATCATCCTTTTTTTTTTTTTTACTTTAATAGGGTCCATAATTCACCAAATGAACATGATTTTTTACTCAATAATTCTTGAAACTAGTGACTGAGACTCATCAAAAAGTGTTTACTGAGGTAATGAATCAGGTAAGGGGTGGGTCATTTTCTTACCCTTACTGGTCAGTAGACACAGTGAAGGATTGAGGCACCTTCTCATTAACTTCGTTTTTCAAACCTGAATATGTTTTATATCTGAGAGCAGCGAAGCCTACAGAATGCTGTGAAAGGATCATTTTCAGTTGTCTAGTACGATCGGAGGATTATTTAAAATGACGGCTTTGCCTACCGTGCATTTCTGTCTCAGGAAAATTACAGTCTTATGATGAAGTCAATTTAATTCCTCTTGTCAGAACAGTGTTGTGCTCTTTTCACTTTTCCTATAATTAGGATCACAAGAATCAAATTGTGTTTTATCGCTTGCAGAAATCTTTGGTGTGTCCAGAGCCTCGACTATTGAATTTTTCGAAGTTATTTAAAGAGGGGGAAAGATTTAAGTTTCTGGTAACGATGCAAGCCTTGACGACTAAATCTGGCACAATTACCAAGCACACAGTTCATAACCCAGAAACAACCAAACACCTTGGAGGTTGAGGAAATAACTTACACTCTTCACTACAAATTCTTCCTTAATGTGAAATGAATATGAGCAGGCATGTTCAGAGCCTCAAAATCTCCACAAAGGCCAATTAAACACTCATCATAATCACATTCTAGACTTAAAATCCTTGAGTGCCACAGTACATTACAGTGAAACATAATACAGTAGGACCGTTAACCTTTAAGAATAGACATCATTATTAGAAAGAAATCTTCAGTCCCACAGATTATTACTGGAACTCTAATGCACTAATCAAACTTATGGAGCTGAACTATATGTTTCCCATTTAGGAACATTTCTGCTCTATGCAAGTACATAAAGTCTCTGAAACGTAGTCTGCAGTGCCTAAAATAAGCAAACTTGTTCTTTTCCATAATTTTTAACACTTGTAACAAACATCCAGAGTAACTCTTCTCATTTAGCAAATTACTGAAATTGAAATGCCATTGCTCTGCTTGATTTCTAGAAAAAATAATCCATGAAATGGTAAAGGTTACTTTTCAGGGCTCTGAACCGGCTTTAGAAAATGGATTGATGCTGAAGGTTACTAAGTGCTGGGGAAATTAGTTTATTAATGTCAGAGACAGAGGGAGAGGGGAAGTCATTAAGGAGAGAGAGGGTGGTATTTTCAGCACTGTGTGTTTTTGTGTGGGTAATATTGACTGACGGCACATTGATTTACTTCAGTGCAATACGTCATGCGGCTGAAATCAATCACTGAAACCATGGGTGATCTCATACACACCATATTTAACATCACACAAATGTTGGCTCAGTGTGTGGCCCTGATTCAGCCGTGCTCCTGTGGAGCTAAGTGGTTTTGACAAAGTGTTTTCTTGTTGGCACTGTGGGGAGCGTTAAGTTTTCACAAGCTGAAATAGTTTCATTGCCGAATGGAGGCAGTTACATGAAGTGGTGAGCTGTTTTGGTGGGCTTGCCTCTGTCTCACCCACACGTAAAGTACACCTGCCTTTAAGGTAAATAAACACCTGGGCAGACTGCAACAAGTAAAAAGTCTCCAATCTTTCAGGCATCCAGTAAAAGCAAAACCAGAACCTGAAAGAGATTATGATGTTTTTATCCCTATAGAGTGATTTTGTGTCTTTCGGGGTTTTTTTTTTTTATTTTGTCTCTTTGTGGTGACTCTGCGTGTGTCTGTGGTTGATTTGCATGTATTTGCGGTCACATTGAGAATCTTTGTTGCTGGTTTGTTTTCCTTTCTACTGAATCATAACAAGAAATTCCTTCCAAAAGAATCTATGGTTCTTACAGAAGAGTAAATGTTTATTCATTTTTTTTGCATTGCAGGCAGATAGACTGCACCGATGCAAGAATAAAGGCATGTGATCATCTCTGTTCCATCTAAAGAAATAAAGTGAAAAACTAAGAGAAGGGAGGCGCACACAAAGTGAGAGACAGTGTGTCTTTTTTGGGTGAACTGAGATCAGTTTTTTGAAGTGTGCCTCTCTTGAGACTTTTAAGTGGTAGATGATTACATATAACCTGGAGTGCAATTTGAGCAAAATTAGCTTGTCACTGATCTTTGGCTGAAATGTGTGTTCGTCAAAAGGTATATAATGGGCCTCACGAAAGAGCAGTTTTATATTTTTAATCCCGCCTCTCACTCACTGGAAACAGTTTGACATGAATCACTTATTTTATCTGAATGAAGCCACCTGCTGATTAATTATCAGCATCTCTTTATAAAGCTGCATGTGCTACAAACATCCAAAGCAAATTAACAACTGGTGCAAAGATCATAACACCAACATTTACAGATAATGTGATTAATGGTGGAAAGTGGGCCACTGACGGGGTCTTCAAGACAAATGATCATTTCTGTGACACTAACAGATACAAGATGTGACCCTGTAAAGCCCAAACCATGAAATAATTGCCAGAAAAAAAATTCAAAGTGGAGTGTTTTTAACCTTCTGACACATTTTTAAAAACAGAAATATAGTATCAATTTTCATATATGAGCTTTAATTTGTTACATTGTTGCTACAGCATGCATTTATTTCCATCCATCCGTCCATTCTTTTCCATCTATCCTTGTCAGGATGGCAAGAAGCTAAAAGTTTGGCAGAGATGAGCTTCCATACCGTGGCTCGCAGTAGAAAGTCTTGGGTTTATTCATCCGTGATGATTTCTGTCTTTAACATCACCTCACAAGAGGTGCTAATGTAGCAAATCTAATAAGTCGCTGGCAAACAGCCTGTTGTGTTGTAGATCTCAGGTTGTGCTGCATATTCTATGTGATACTGTATGGGGGAAGAGGGTCCTTTTGTTGCAAAGTTTCTATTAGTTTTCAATTTATTATACGATGCACAGTCAGGTAAAACAGCAGGAGATGCCAGGGAAACGTATTTTCTCCTGTCACTTTAAAAGTTATATTTTGTTGCGATTCTGAGGTGTATCATTTTCATATCTGTAGTTATTATTCATCAGCTGAAACAGTGGCAGTGTGGAAGGGTCCTGTTCAGAAAGCTATTTTACTCTTTTACCAAGAGCATATCCTCATCAGCGATTCCTGGAGATGCACCTGTCAAAAAAAAGAAAGAAAGAAAATAAAGTTGGGTACCGTTTCACCAGCTGCCTCCTGGATGCTGAAAGGTTGAGCCTCAGTCCTGCTGTGGACATAGTCAGGTTCATCTTTAGAATTAATATTTATATTTATAATCTAACAAAACTCCAATGAGCTACAAAAGGTTATAGTTTCATGTGCTGCTGCTATGCCTGAAGTGGTTTACACATTTGCCTAACCAGCGAAAGATCCCTGGTTTGATCCCAGGAGGTGACTTGGATCCCATGGAGGTTGCGCCAAGAAGGGCATCCAGCATGAAAATCTGCCAAATTAAATATGTGGAGCGACCTGCTGTGGTAACCTCTGGTGAATAAGGGAGCAGCTGAAAGCAGCTTTCTTATACTGTTGTTGTGCCAGTCAGAGGATACTGATATATTATGTAGAATATGTAGACATTCAGTAAATCCGTCTACTGTGTTTCTAAGAATGGTCTGTGCTCAAGGCAGATATTGATAATGGAGAACCTGATTCTGGATCTAATGATTTAATGATCCAGAATACTGAAAAAATTATAGGGTCAAAAAATAATTCAACTAACACCAAAATATAGCTGAGCCTGATGGAGTATGACAACATCGGGTGGTATCTATTGCAGCGCAGTATCAGCACATAGGAAATTTGGGGTGAGCGAGGAATGTGCGCTACTGAGTGCCCTTCTAGTTTACAAGTGTGTGAATGCACAACTTCAGGCTAGGATTTGATTTCCTGACACACTGGCAGAGCTTTGCTCTAATTACCCTCCCACCAATAATAAAAATGCTGATTTGTAAATGGGTTTAATATATTAAAAGGTCCACTTTAGTGGTGAATAACCTGAAAGGTAAATGCTCTCTGCAGTCTCAAAGTCTGGAATCATGTAAAGCAAATTTTACTTGGGTCTTCCTTTGCCCTTGCTCCAGCTCTCCAACAGCTTTCCTAAAATCAGGCCAGGTCACGTTTGCACAATTTTGCTACACTCGCAGTGTGTTATTTATCTTTTCATATAGCTAGACTGATTTTAGAAGTACACAACTAATGATTATATAATGATTATATTTTTTTCATTGCTCTGTATGACCTTGAAAACAAGCTAATTTGCATACAAGAGCTGCATCAACAAAATAAGGCAGCCCTATGGGCTTCTGCATCTATTGAATTAGAGAAAACCTTCGTAGATCCCGGCAGTGAGAGACAGTATTAAAAGGAGAGAAAGAATGATTCTTTAAAAAACAAGGCAAATGGCAGTTTCATCCTTACAGTGACCTTCAGTTTAATAAACCCTGTTTCTCTGACAGTGCTGATTACCTGGCCTTACTGAGACACTACCCAGCAATCAAAGCATTGTCTCCCTGTGATCTCTTCAATCAGATTTCATGCACTTTTGAATTATGCAGACTCGCTTTCTCATTAAGGGTCCAATATAAACAAATTACCCACTATTAACCATTCAGCTGCTGCAGTGATATTACTCAAAGTCATTCACCACACAAAACCCAGCACTTAAGTGTGGGCTTTAAAGGTGACTTCAAAAGTTTGTCTTTTGCTTGTTTGTGGGCATGAAGGTACTGCTGTTAAAAAAGATTCCACTTGTGACCAATTTCCACAGTGAAAACGAGAGAAGCATAAAAACATCCATAGAAACTCTGCTGAACACAGTTGGCCATCTGCACGCTCTGTGTTTTACAGACACATTTTATACCAGATGGTTTTTTTAAATGCTTCTTTTGTTTAAATCCTTGCCTTAAGAGCATTCTGTCATAGCCCACTCACTGGGTGCCAGACAAACCTCGTGTCCTGTTTGTTTCTGAGTATCAAGTGTATGACCGAACAATAAGTGAGCAATAACTGAGTGCTATTAAAATCAGCGCATAGTTTTGGCAAACATGACTGTTTATAGCAAAGCAACTGCAAGGACAGCAAAGACAGCAGGAGGGTAGGTAACAATATTGTTAGAACAGGATGACTTTGTCCTGTGGCCAAAGTGACACCCTGATTAACAGCTGACCTTTCACAGTGAAACAAAGTCAAATAGCAAAATGTGGTGTGAGTCTGTGAGGAGGCTTGTTGCCAGACGAATCTAAAATCACCCAGGTTCCATTCGGTGAGGCAGAAAGGTGACAGCGCACACCGAAACACACGCCCACGCACGTGTAACCATGAAACTATGTGGGCACGCCAAATGAAGAGCAGTTGTGCCACATTTTAGAAAGCTGTGGATTTAAAAAGGTCAGATCCACAGTCTTGTTCAGTGGCATGGATGTAAGTGAGAGGAGCGCGAGACTGCATCTACTGCTGTGCTAGCGTATCCAAAAATGAGAATGTTGTGGGGGAAAAATGTAACTTAATTAAAGAAAGGCAAACTTTCATATTTTCTTTTTTATTTCACTTGACGTTTGTTTGTTCAGTTTCAGAGATGACAACTTATAGCGCCTGTAAAACAGAAACACAGTATTTTTCAAATTATTAGAATATTTTATTTTGAGTTTTTCTCAGTGTAGTTTGGTACACTCAACCACAACCATGGGGAAGGCTGCTGACTTGACAGTCGTCCGGGTGATGATCATGGACACCCTCCTGGCTGTTCGGAGTAATGTACCATAGTTGGAAGGGAAAGGTGTACAAGCAACAGGGGTGAGTGCATCCTTAACAGGATGGACAAGAAAGGTCAGTTCAAGAAAGGCGTGGGCTGAGGCTGGTGTCAGAGTGCCACACACAGACGTCTTCGGGAAAGGGGCTACAACTGTTGCCTTCCTAAAGTCTAGTGCGAAGTTTCTGCAGTCTGTTCTGATCTGGGGTGCCAGTCATCTCATCTGCTGGTGAGATTGGTCCATCGTGTTTGATCAGTCTACCGGGAGCTTTTACAGTTTCATGCTGCCGTCTGCCGAAAGCCTTTTCCAGCACTTAGCATCTGCACACAGTGCCAACAACTACTACCAAATGGTCTGACCATGTTTTTACTGTGCTTGATTAGCCAGCCACAGACCCACAGAGGATTGTCAAGCGGAAGATGAGAAACACTCGACCCCCACTTGTCCCAACTGGACATTTCTGTATTGTAAATTGTGTAGTATTTTTTTATTGATCTTGGGATATATTTCTATAATTTGAGATACTGGATCTTGTTCTGCATCTTGACTACTTATACATCATATCTTTGTACTGCAATCTGTATATAATAACTGACTCTGGCATCTGTTGAATATTATCTACCAGCCAGAGATTTCTTCCCGGCCTTCAGTGGACCATTAAACTGCTGAAAAAGACAACAGTCATGATGTGATGTTTAGTATTTTTCATATCCAGATGGAGACGCAGCTGGCTCCTTCATGAAAGCATTATCAAACACATTTGATCAGCGCTGCTTCGCAAAGTATGAAAAAATCTTGTATGCTTAAAAAAAAAAGTGTTGTAACTGACAGCGAGACCTCCAGGCATTCCCCATCATGCCTGGAGGTCTTGTGTCACTGATTGCTTTGGATCTTAGAATAATAACACTGCATGTGATAGAAATGGTTTATTTCATTAGACTTACAGAGAATAGAAGCATAATAAATAGAGATGATCATCACACTGGTCTGAACTCCCTCGAGTAAACTAAACTTTTTTTTCCCTCAAAATGTAGCATATTTAAATCTTGTTGGTTTTGGTCTATGTAACTTAACAGCAAAATTCCCCTTTGAAGACTTTTAAAATGCTTAATGTTAAATACGGCATGATTGTTTTGACAGGCTGTTACAGCTGTTGCCAACAGCTGTGTACCAGACCTTACCTCGGCTAATTCAAGTTACTGAACTGGATCTCTGAACTGTCTTTTTGCTTGCTGTGTGGGTCAGACCATCCAAGAAATGTGTCCTTAAGTTTTGAATGAAATTTTTTACTTGTCACTAATTAGCAGGTACCTGTGTTTGTGCATCACACCCATACAGTTAATGGATCAGTGCATGACTTAGCCCTCCATTCTCTTGTCCAAACAGGGTTGCTTCAGGCTCCAGAGAACCCAACACGAACCCAGAGAAGCAGTCGCCCAGAAAAACAATGAAGCCCACCTTCAATTTCCAACCCTCTGCCTATTCCAGCAGTGCCATTTGTGTCATAGTGGTCAAAATGCGTTATTTAGTGGCCAGTCCACATTATTACAAGTTAGTTGCTCCCACATTGCAGCTGTAGAAATGTGAATAAACATTCCCAAGCAAGCACTTTACTCAAGCAAAGGAGCCTGACCAAAAAGTCACTCACCGAGCTAGCAAATCATTAAGTTGCCAGCCAAGCAATGCATTTATAGATGTTAGCTCAGGAGGTCAGTTTTCCTCATAAATAAATAAATAAATAAACAACAATCATGCAAATTATTTTATACCCCGTAAAGATGTTCACAACAAGCACGTGAATTATTCGTGTCTGATGTAGTCATGAGATAATTTGCGCTGCTGTTCCCACATGTACAAAACATCTCTTGTTGAATACAATTAATCCCATGAATACAGATCTGCACTAATATTACTGAATGTGTTTGATTATCCACTTGCCCACTCATCCACCAAAGTGCTATACAAACAGCTTCTGACGCATTTGCAACGCTACATAATTATGTACTCGCTCATCATAATTAACTCTGTTGCTAAAACAACAGCAGAGCACCTGCATCACATTAAAGGCCATGGACAGAAGAATGCAGCTCTTTTTGGAAAGATTTACACTGGAATTTGTCATCTGTCCAAACATAACATTATTTAGAACACACATGGACTTAGATTTGTCCACCTACAAAATTATAATATCGAGTGCAGCTATAGCTGTAGTCTTATACTAATATTCAGTATACAAATAAAGTTTCAGTATTTTTTTTTCTCTTGCTTTTGATTATCCTGCTGCTCAGACGGTGATCAGCAGTACTGCTGAGACATCTTAACAGCACCGTGCCTCCAAGGCATACAGTTACAATCATATCAGCTCTGTTTCCGACAGCACATGCTGCAATCACAGTATTGGTTTCAACTGTGAAGGTGCAGGAGAAATCTCTAAACTGTTCCCTAAATGAGACATCAGGCAGTTAATTTGAGCTAATTAGAATTACCTGGCATCACAGCCATGTCATTCCCTGATTTAACCGCCACACTAAGACCTCAATAGTCTTGAGGTGTACTGTTCTAGAGGTTTTTAGAGTGTCTTTGTGCTCATTTGTGGCTGTTCACATGTGAAAATTTGATAGCATTTATGGAAATGCCTATCTTCTAGTGTCTGATTTTTCTGCACGCCGTGACTTCCACAAGCTGCGGGATGACAACGTATTTTGTTTTTTTCCACAATCAGAAACGTTTCAGCATAATTCACCTCGGTGACTGCCTGCCTCTCACTTTCTCTCCATTTTAATCCATCTCTCCTCTGTGTGTGCAAGTGTGGTCGGGTGTGTTCTGTGTCTCCACTAATGACCTACCTGCTGCATTTAAAATCCAACTCATCCACTTACAGAATTCCTTGTCAGATCATTCCATTAGTTGTTTCAGGTTTCTCCTCCTGCACCAGTGAATCAGGGACTTGGTTCTGTTTTACTTGCCTGACCATTCTCCACTACTCATGGACTTCTGCCCTTGGACCCATCCGCCCTCCTTTGCATAATCCAGAATCTTGTAATAAATCTCTTAACCTAATTCCAGTGTTGGTTCTTGCATCAGATTCCTCCATTTCTGGTTTAAACTGAAGAATTTTAAATGCAAATTAGTGCAGCGATGCACACTTTCCAGAGTAGACGTGCTGCGAGGACTAACAGCACAGAACAGTGGTTGGGGCTGACTGAACTGGGTCTAGTAATGTCACCATAAGAGAAGATATGTATTTTTAAGTTATGAATGGCTATAAATAATAATCTTTGAATATGCTACAAGATTTTAATGATTCTGTGGTTATGTAATGTAGTTGTTTTTGTTTGTTTGTTTTTTTTAATGCATTTAAGCCATTAAGCCCAGACTTTTTAGGTAATTGTGCTTCTCAATTAAAATCCTGCACTGTGGCACACGGTTGTAATGCCTTCTTTAAAGTTCACAACTTTGAGTTACCCTTGAGTTGTCTTTTTATTTCTTACTCCCGTCAAAAGTGAGAATATTTAGTATTTTTCCTTTTTGTTCTAAGTTACAAAAATGGTAAGTTTAAAAAAAAAACTTCACAAGCCTCCCCGTGTTAACTTTGGAACTACATGTTTAACAAAGACTAGAAAAGAAAATCAGCTGGCAGTGATCCAGTGTCAAAATTTTTGCTTGGAAAGGCAGCGCATGCTTTGTCTGCTTTATTTAAAATAGTTGCAGCCAGTATCTCAGTGACTGCAATGATCATCGACCTTCAAAAGAAGAGATGAGCTGTATTTTTAATCACAATTTCCTGGGGTCCCTCCAAGTTAAAAGAGGTTAGACTTTTGTTCATAATGGATTTACATCCAGTTGATGTTTAAACACACTCACAGCAGCAGCTAGAGCTTAATAACACATTGCTGTGTAGTGGCAATAGCATGCATTTACACATGATTATAAAGAGGGTCTGAGATTCCCCTTTGAGGACACATGAACTATAATGATTTGGTAATTTTGAGCTACTGTGATTCCTAATGTGAGAAGGTGGTGATGCTGCTCGTTCTAGTTTCCTCCCAACAGCTCATTTACCCACTGCTGAGTAGGAGACACCTTTGTATTTCACACTTAATATGAATCTAATCACTTCCTAATTTCCCTGCAGTGAATGTCCTTGGATACAATAGTTTCTAAATCCATCTCAATTTTCCCACCGTCTGATTTATTGTCAGCTGATAGAAAGGGTTCACCTCTATGTTTTGTTAATTTTTCAAAAAGACAATAATTTCTCCCATACTGAAACTGTCAGCTGTAGTAGACTGTTGGCACAGAACAGAGCAGTATTAAATGAGTCTAAAGAAATTCACCTTTTCATTATGCCTCTCATGCCCACTTCTCTCTCTCTCTCTGTCGTTCTGGCTTCTTTTCTTGTGCTTTCTCTTTGTTTGACAAGTGAACACTGTGAAGTGAGAGTGACGTTTCAGTTCAGTTCATTCAAGTTGTGCCGGCCACTGGCCATTTCAGACCAGTGACTCGGGTTTGGTTTGACTGAGAGGTGTGACTGGAAAATCCCTAATGGGGCCACTAGAAGTCACCGGGGAAAAGCTAAGGAGAAGTGGGTTGTGGTGTGTGCGCGTTTGGGTGTGTGGAAAAGAAAGAAGGAGAGACACAAAAACTTTGTGAAGTTCAGTCTTCTTGTCTATATTTACACACACACACACACTAAAATGGGCGAGCCTCGATTGATAAAACTACCAAAAACATTCACTTACCAAAATCAGCAATCGGGCTTTGCTTCCAAATGAAACATAAATTAATAAAATTCCTGGATAATTGGCAAAAAGGAAAAGAGTGTTTATGTGTTAAATCTACTGCTTAATTACAAAAAAATAAATAAAAAAGGCTTTGCAATAATCTTTATCAGTCCACACAGATCTGGTGTTTCCTTCTGCTGCAGTTTATAGCTCATAACACCGACATTCAATTGTGGATTTTCTATTTTTCTACCATAAATTAGAAAAACATCCACTCCTGGGTTCAGAGCACCAAAACAATGTACAGAAAAAAACAATATTTTAGCTTTCAGATTTCAAGTAACATGAAAACAGCGCAAAAAGCACAGCTGTGTGTGTGTGTGTGTGTGTGTGTGTGTGTGTGTGTGTGTGTGTGTGTGTGTGTGTGTGTGGGCTCAGCAATAATCCAGTTTATCAACCACACTAAATTAGACAGCACATTCGATCACTAAACACACACAACATAATGTAGTGGCCAGCTGTTTTCTTTTCACATTGATAGACTTGTCATTTTGAGGTGACACACACACAGACACACATAACGCACACACATAACACACATACCATTAAAGTGTTGTTTATGACCCATTAATCTATAGGTCGGCAATTGGCTAACCACATACTGCTACCAGTGCGTGTGGTGGAGAGAGATTTCTGAACTTATGGCTAAAACAGCATGGTTAATAAAGTAAATCATTCTCTCAGCCTGTTTCAAACACACACAGACACACACAACATTAAGGTGTTTAGATACCATCTGTTACCTTTTCCCAGACTGACTGATTAAAAGATGTAGAATTATATGAATACACACAAACACATGCATGCACACACAAAAATGGAAAACAACTAGTAGGGGATTTCCTAGTTTATGAGTTGAGTTGAACAATTCAGAATCTATATGACTGAATCTATTAACTTGTATATGCAATAAATTTTTTCCCAGGGTATGCAAGTACACTGTTTGTCAGCTAATGCACAGAAAGGCTCCAAAAAAACAATATGAGACTTTAGGGATCTCACACAATATCAAAGTTAGCCTAAATGTAAAAAAAAAAAAATAGAAAGCTATTTTGTCCTACAGCATCACTCAGTTTGTGTCACGGTTCTGGGCCGGTGGCCCAGTGTTTTGCTTTGTATTCAGGTCTGCGTCCTTGTCTGGTGTCTAGTCTGCGTCTCTGTTCCCCTGTGCCACTTCCTGTTTTCTTTTGACAGTCTTGTGTTCCCTGTGTTTTGTGTTTAGTTTACTTCCCCCTGTGAATTTAGGTTAATTTGGTTCACCTGTGTTCCCTCCTGTGTTCTATTCCCTCATTAGTCCTCTTGTGTATTTAAGCCCTTGATTTTCCTTTGTTCTTTGTTCGGGTCCTTGTTGTCTGTTCATCTGTGTGATGTCGGCGAGTGTTTAGTTTCAAGTTTTCTAGTTGTTTCGAGTTTTGGGTTTGTCTTGTGTAGCTGGCCCTGACCAGCCTGTAAATAAAGAGTTAAAGACACACGTCCGCACCTGCCTGCGTCCTGCTTTGGGGTCCTCCCTGCCCTCCCAGCACCAGCCGTGACAGTAGGACCCGAACCGAGAGATGGACCCCGCGGACGACGATCGCCGTGAATGGTGCAAGGTGGTGGACTACTACCGGGACGAGCGGCTGAGGTGGAAACCGTGGCTTATCTCGGACGTGGCGTCCGAGCCTTTGCCACCTCAGCCCCGAGCCCCTCCGCAACGGCTGCCTGCTCTGTCCGCTGCGCTTCCACCGCAGGCGGAACCGTCGGACACCGCGCCGCAGCGCCCGCCGGCTTCCGGGAGACGGAGGCGCGGGCCTCGACGAGGGAGACGGCAGCCTTCGTCTGCCGCTACGGAGGGCTCTGCTCGGCCCCGGCTTGGCCTCGCTGCAGTGTCCGCACAGCCACCGGATGTTTCCGCCCTCACGCCGGAGGGTGCCGGTTTGGTCGTCAGGAGCGACACCGCACTCAGCCTGTCTGTGACCGCTGTGGGGGACGTAGCGGTGCATCAGGAGATCGTGCGTTTGGTCACATCGCTCTGTACCCGCTGGCTCGAGCTACCCAGCGAGGAGGATCGGGAGGCAGTGAAACAAGTGGTCCAAAACCAAGCGGCGGTGCAGCCGGGGTTTTTGGACAGCCTGCCACACCACATTCGGGTTTTCGTCAGGACCTGGGCCCTCCCATCCTCCATCGCTGGGGCCATGACATCAAAGCCCCAGGTGGTGGTAGCTCCAGCCCCGTTAGCTCCCCCTGTAGCTCCGGCCCCGTTAGCTCCCCCTGTAGCTCCGGCCCCGTTAGCTCCCCCTGTAGCTCCGGCCCCGTTAGCTCCCCCTGTAGCTCCGGCCCCGTTAGCTCCCCCTGTAGCTCCGGCCCCGTTAGCTCCCCCTGTAGCTCCGGCCCCGTTAGCTCCCCCTGTAGCTCCGGCCCCGTTAGCTCCCCCTGTAGCTCCGGCCCCGTTAGCTCCCCCTGTAGCTCCGGCCCCGTTAGCTCCCCCTGTAGCTCCGGCCCCGTTAGCTCCCCCTGTAGCTCCGGCCCCGTTAGCTCCCTGTGGCTTTGGTCCCTTCAGCCCCTGTGGCTTTGGTCCCTTCAGCCCCTGTGGCTTTGGTCCCTTCAGCCCCTGTGGCTTTGGTCCCTTCAGCCCCTGTGGCTTTGGTCCCTTCAGCCCCTGTGGCTTTGGTCCCTTCAGCCCCTGTGGCTTTGGTCCCTTCAGCCCCTGTGGCTTCAGCCCCTTCAGTCCCCTCTCCAGCTTCGGCCCCTTCAGTCCCCTCTCCAGCTTCGGCCCCTTCAGTCCCCTCTCCAGCTTCGGCCCCTTCCAGCTTCAGTCCCTTCAGTCCCTCTCACCTCCAGTCCCTGCAGCCCCAGTCCCTCCAGTCCCTGCAGCCCCAGTCCCTCCAGTCCCTGCAGCCCCAGTCCCTCCAGTCCCTGCAGCCCCAGTCCCTCCAGTCCCTGCAGCCCCAGTCCCTCCAGTCCCTGCAGCCCCAGTCCCTCGGCCCCCTCTCCAGCTCCTTCGGTCCCCTCTGTCTCAGCTCCTTCGGTCCCCTCAGTTTCAGCTCCTTCGGTCCCCTCTGTAGCTCCTTCGGTCCCCTCTGTAGCTCCTTCGGTCCCCTCTGTCAGCTCCTTCGGTCCCCTCTGTAGCTCCTTCGGTCCCCTCTGTAGCTCCTTCGGTCCCCTCTGTAGCTCCTTCGGTCCCCTCTGTAGCTCCCTCTCCAGCCCCTTCTCCAGCTCCCTCTCCAGCCCCTTCTCCAGCTCCCTCTCCAGCCCCTTCTCCAGCTCCCTCTCCAGCCCCTTCTCCAGCTCCCTCTCCAGCCCCTTCTCCAGCTCCCTCTCCAGCCCCTTCTCCAGCTCCCTCTCCAGCCCCTTCTCCAGCTCCCTCTCCAGCCCCTTCTCCAGCTCCCTCTCCAGCCCCTTCTCCAGCTCCCTCTCCAGCCCCTTCTCTAGCTCCCTTCCAGCCCCTTCTCTAGCTCCCTCTTTAGCTCCCTCAGTCTCTTCAGCTCCCTCTTTAGCCCCCTCAGTCTCTTCAGTCCCCTCAGTCTCTTCAGCTCCCTCTTCGGCTTCCGTCCCCTCAGTACCCCCATCCAGGACATCCCCGCCTGAAGGTCCCGCTCTTCGCCGCCGCATGCCACGCGGCCGTCCGCCTGAGGGTCCCGCTCTTCGTCGCCCTCGTCCTCGCCGCCGCCGCTGGGAGCGCGGTCGGCCTCCGGCTCTTCGTCGCCCTCGTCCTCGCCGCCGCCGCTGGGAGCGCGGTCGGCCTCCGGCTCTTCGTCGCCCTCGTCCTCGCCGCCGCCGCTGGGAACGCGGTCGGCCTGCCCCTTTCGTCCGGACTGTGTTTTTGGACTCTGGGGCCTGGGTGGCCCCTTCTGACCTGCGGTCCCCTGGACTTTTGTTTTGGACTCTGGGGCCTGGGTGGCCCCTTCTGACCTGCGGTCCTCTGGACTCTTGTTTTCGGACTCTGGGGCCTGGGTGGCCCCTTCTGACCTGCGGTCCTCTGGACTCTTGTTTTGGACTCTGGGGCCTGGGTGGCCCCTTCTGACCTGCGGTCCTCTGGGACTCTTGTTTTGGACTCCGGGGCCTGGGTGGCCCCTTCTGGCCTGCGGTCCTCTGGACTTTTGTTTTTTTTTTTTTTTTCGGGGTTCTTGTTTGTTTCGGTCCCCCCGTCCGGGTCCCCCGCCTCCCGCCCTGCTTGGGTTTTTTTTGTCTGGCCGTCGGGAGCCGGCCTTTGTGGGGGGGGCTCTGTCACGGTTCTGGGCCGGTGGCCCAGTGTTTTGCTTTGTATTCAGGTCTGCGTCCTTGTCTGGTGTCTAGTCTGCGTCTCTGTTCCCCTGTGCCACTTCCTGTTTTCTTTTGACAGTCTTGTGTTCCCTGTGTTTTGTGTTTAGTTTACTTCCCCCTGTGAATTTAGGTTAATTTGGTTCACCTGTGTTCCCTCCTGTGTTCTATTCCCTCATCAGTCCTCTTGTGTATTTAAGCCCTTGATTTTCCTTTGTTCTTTGTTCGGGTCCTTGTTGTCTGTTCATCTGTGTGATGTCGGCGAGTGTTTAGTTTCAAGTTTTCTAGTTGTTTCGAGTTTTGGGTTTGTCTTGTGTAGCTGGCCCTGACCAGCCTGTAAATAAAGAGTTAAAGACACACGTCCGCACCTGCCTGCGTCCTGCTTTGGGGTCCTCCCTGCCCTCCCAGCACCAGCCGTGACAGTTTGAAACTACAGTGGATGATTGGACACCAAATCACACTGATATACATGTGGCAGCAAAAATTTTTTTGGACAGAAGCATTTTGTTTAATTATCAGCAAACATCCATGAGGTGGTATTTAGTCCATACATTTAGTATAATTCCATGAATACCAGTGATTTGTTGCATACCGTAACAAAACACAATGTAAATAAAGCCATATTTAGTCCATTATCAATGTAATGGCACCTGAGTGCATTTAATTGCAGTTCATAATAAAATAAACATCTAAATTATCTGAATTAAAAACGCATTTTGATAAAAACGCAAGACAAGAGAGGTGTTCTCAGAGAAACGAGCTAATGTTTGTTTCCAAAAAAAATAACCAAACAAGTCAATCTTCCATCCTACATTTGTGTATGTACCGTCCGAAGATTCAGTAATAAAGGAGAACCAAACAGCCCGGGCAACCCAACAAAGGCAGCTATATTTTAGGTGGTTGGAGATAGTGCTGTGCTTCCAGTTGGTAAGTTGGGTTGTCACTGTTTCTTCCAAGTTGCTGGTAGACTTCTCTTTGCTTCAACTTGGGACTTTGAGAGGAACATAACACTTTTCAGACACAAATAATTGTGTTGTCCTGATAAATTGATACAATCTATTAATATGACAGACAAGCAGCACTGATTTATGTTAGCTGCTTAGCTCCCACGTTAGCTTTGTTTTATCAGTAGCCACAGCTACCACATTACTGATGACAGAGAGCTAACGTGTGCACCATTCCAGTTTAACCTTTACATTAAGCGTTTAATACTTCAGGAGCTTTATCGACCTTCCTCAGAGTGTTGCTCAGTGTTGTGAACATCAACTTTTTAAAGTGTTAGTGCGAGGAGGGGTGTGTGCCTGCATGTCTGCAGTGGTGTTGTCTGAAGTTGCTCGTTACTTGGAGGAGGCAAAGACGGCACTTTTGGTATCGATACTGTTGCTTAAAGCAGAATTAGTACTTTTACTTTACAAAAGTATCTGAATACTTCCTGTCTCTGTTAAGGACTGCTTTGTGCCCGAGAAATAAAGAGAAGAAATTGCTCTATTTATTCGGGGAAAGTGGCTGACAGGGAGACACACTGCCCCAAGCTTAAAAGGATATACAGTAGCTTTTGTCATCACACTTCACAGACCTCGTCTGCGCAACACTACACTAACTTTATGATACTTTCATTTTCACACTCAGTTAAGCACTTTCCACGGCTTCTGTATTTATAACTGCACTCTGGCACAGACGCAATGAGAAATATCCATGTACGGACCATTAATCAAGAGCTGAGATGTAAAAACTTATTCTGTTTGAAACAATTTTTTAAAAATTGCCCCGTGTGGTGGAATAATCTCATTTGTTTCCAACATAAAGCTATTTGCTTGAGAATTTCTTTAAGCTTAACATCGCTTTCTTCGCGTTAGTACAGTGCTCTTTTTTTTTTCTTTTTACCACTGCTATATTGTGTGTTTGTCAGAAAGATAAATTATTATCACTCTGCATCCCTCTTCTCCTCTCTCGTCTTATTTCCCTTTTTGCATCTGTAGTTTACAAAAAAGGGAGTTCATCTGCATGCGAAGAGGCAGGACCTCACAACCAAGAAAAGATAAATTGAAATGTCATTTTATTTTCGTCAGCACAGAAAAAGGTTCTGTAGAAGTGTTTGTACAGATGGTACAGAGGTAGTGTGTGTGTCCTTGGTGCATGTGTGTTTTGCTGCATCTATTTTTCTTAAGACAAATGAGTGTGGAGAGTATAAGTTCCTATATAAAGCCTTTAAAGGCTACCTATTATCCAGCATAAAATTTGTATTTTACAGGAATGTTGCATTCTCAAAACAAAAACATCAATTTTCAGGAAGTAAAAAATACATGAAAAAATATGTGATTCCATGTCTTAATCAAATTAAAATCCAGGACACAGGAAAGGAATTTTTCAGCATGTTTTTATCTATTCCTATTTTCTGTCACTGCCTGTCAAATTTTATCAATGACCTAATTCAAAGGGCATTTGTTATTTTAGATACTGTATCTAAATAATCTGACAGTTGGTAAACAGTTCAAGCGCAGGAATAAGTCACCAGTGATTGCTCACAGAAGATCAGATCCTCCTATGAGAAAGACACACAGAGAGAAGGATTTTAAACTCAATAACAGTGAATTTCAATATGTAATATCTTTAAAAATGTTGACCGCTGTCCAGTTTTAGATGTCGACCCTTTGATCTTTAGGGCTTTCATGCACAGTTTATCAAGCTGTAATGGCAACGAGTTTCCAAGTAGCCTGCAGCCTCTCTTTCCGGACCTCTTTGTGTTTATTGAAGGTTATACAGATATAGAAATGCTGGTGAGAACAGAGGAGTGTAACACAAAGTGAAATTAATGGGTTAGCGAGGTATGCTGATTTTAAAGTCAGTTTTCACTGTCATACTGTCACTGCTCTTCTTTAACCTTGTTAGAGCAACATAGAAACTTGTGCTGAATACATAACCTGGTCCACAGCAGGATATGTTCAGAGTTTCAGTTTCAAAGGGAAACTGTAGCTTATTTACTGAAGGAAAACATTTTACACATGCACGCGGTTACTAATACCACCACAGGTTCATGGGAATTCACAGGTTGGACATGAAGAAAACACATTTTATTCTTGGTCATAATTAACTGATCTAAAGTGATTTCTACATCTTCATTGGGCTATGAAATTCACATGATTAACAATTTTATGTAGCATTTTTTTTTTAATTATTTGCCTTTCACTATTTTATTTCTAATGTTTTTTTAAAATATATTTATCACCTGTCCCCTGTGTGAGTTCACACAGAGCTTGAAGCAGAAGGCATGAGTAACAAAGAAAGTTGATAGCTACTACTGTGATCCCTTCGTCTCTGGCTGGGGTTTCAGGATTTTTCTTTTTTATTATTATTTATTTATTTTCCCAACTAACACAAAGAAAGCCTGGCTATACTGAACCTCTTTCATTGTTTACCCCATCAGATGTACAGTCATGCACCTTTCACAATTTTAAATTCTAAAATATGCATATATTTATTATTGAAAATGTTGAAGGAAATCTTATCTTATAGTTATACGAGTTGACATTTTTATGATTCTCCTGCCTTCTCAATAAAAGTGCTTCCTGCTCTTTGGCTTCAGTGCGTTTTCCTGACTTCCATGGTTTGGATACACAAGTAGATACATTATACTGCAAAAAGTTTTTACTCACCATCCAAATCATTGAATTCAAGTGTTCCAATCACTTCCATGGCGCCAGGTGTATAAAACCAAGCACCTAGGCATGCACAAACATTTGTGCAACAAATCCAGTTGTGTAATTTCCTTGCTACTAAATATTCCACAGTCAACTGTTAGTGGGATTATAACAAAGTGGAAGGAATTGGGAATGACGGCAACTCAGCCACGAAGTGGTACGCCAGGTAAAATCACAGAGTGCGGTCAGTGGATGCTGAGGTGCATAGTGCACAGAGGTCACCCACTTTCTGCAGCAGTCCGTCACTACAGGCCTCCAAACTTCATTTGACCTTCAGATTAGCTCAAGAATAGTGTATAGAGAGCTTCATGGAATGGGTTTCCATGGCCAAGCAGCTTCATCCAAGCCTTACACCACCAAGTGCAGTGGTGTAAAGCACACCGCCACTGGATTCTAGAGCAGTGGAGTCGTGCTCTCTGGGGTGGCCAATCCCGTTTCACCATCTGGCAATCCAATGGGTGAGTCTGGTTATGGTGTGGGGCTGTTTTTCAGGAGTTGGGCTCGGCCCCTTAGTTCCAGTGAAAGGAACTCTTAATGCTTCAGCATACCAAGACATTTGGGATATTTTCATGCTCCCAACTTTGTGGGAACAGTTTGGGGATGGCCCCTTCCTGTTCCAACATGACTGCACACCAGTGCACAAAGCAGCTCCATAAAGACATGGATGAGTCAGTTTGGTGTGGAAGAACTTGACTGGCCTACACAGAGTCCTGACCTCAGCCTGATAGAACACCTTTGGGACGGATTAGAGTGGAGACTGTGAGCCAGGCCTTCTCTCCAACATCAGTGTCCGACCTCACACATGTGCTTCTGGAAGAATTGTGAAAAATTCCCATAAACACTCCTAAACATTGTTAAAAGCCTTCCCAGAAGAGTTGAAGCTTTTATAGCTGCAAAGGGTGGGCTGAAATCATATTAAACCCTGTGGATTAAGAATGGGATGTCACTCAATTTCATATGTGTGTGAAGGCAGACGAGTAAGTACCAGACAGTGTACCAGATAGTTAACATCAGGGAAATACTCTGAGGCAGAACCCATTATAATAACACAGAGTAGGGTCTTAGATTTGGGATGTAAGATGAAATGTAAAACTATCTATTTTGCTTGGATACTCTGAGCTCATCACCTGTATAAGTTTGCCATAATTTAGAGAGCTACATAAGAATTGATACAATTTGTGCCAAACAAAGTAAATTGATTGAAAATGAATAAAAATAAATTGCATTGCAGTTCATAATAAAATAATATCAGACCACGTTACTGTGTGGACAATGTGTTTTTCTTGCCGTCTTTGATGTGCTTAATCTGCTTTTCTGCAGAAATTACTTGGATGGAGTCCATCTTTTTTTTTTCCTCAAGTCTTTTTTTGTTTTTTAATTTGCTCGCATTAATCACATGACTGTCAACCGGAAAATCTCAGTACGTGTCTGTGTGGAACCTTTAGGTATAAAAAAAAAAATTGGTTATGTTTAGAAAGAGATGATGGTTTTGGTTACAATGTGCGCATTCACAACCCTGACCTTGCATACTGGAGAATGACCCTAAAGGGTAAACACTGGCTTCTCAAACGTGACGGTAAAAGGGGCTGGCCAAGCGTAAAAATGTGATGAGTTGGAATTGAGATTGAGCTCATTATCCAGACAAACATAATGCCCCCCCTCCCACTCCCAATACACCCCCCCCACACACACACACACACACGAGAACACACGCGCTCTCTCTGAGGCACGCCTTGAAGGTCACAGGTCATTTTAACCACTGAGAGGATAATGAGAAATCAACACTGAAACAAATCACCGCTGCTCCCAACCTGCTAGCCTCATTATGAATGTTTGTGTGTGTGTTTGTGTGGAAGTGAAAGTGTGGGAGATGCACGGTAATGATATGGTGACCTTGAGTTGCTCAGCAAGATGTAAGGTAGCCAAACTGCAGCTGGACCATCATTATGCTCCTTAGGAGGTCCACAGCACAATAACAGGCAGCTATCAAAAGTAAATACAGTTTAACGTACAGTGCATCGATGCTATAGATTAATACAGAGTGTACTGCATTGCATTTTTGTATTTCACAGAACTTATGTTTAAATGTGATGAAGTGAGATTATCTAGTTGCTATATGCAGCATAATTTCCACTGAGTAAAAAAAAAAAAAAACTGACCTTTATTTTGTTGCGTGGGATGTATTTGTTTGTTTTTTGATTGTTTTGGGGGGGTTTGTAATGAACACTTGAAATGCCAAGCAATGATACCCAGTCATGTTGTACCTTGGAAAAAGACTGCATCCTCCCGATTTGTCAGGATCTCTCAGATTCGAAAGTAAAAATAGAGGAGGCATCTTCTCCTGTTTCTGGGAGAAATGTGGAGAGACCCCAGGTTAGCCTCTTTAAGTCAATGAGGATAAGATCTTTACTTACTGTTACCATCCAGAGAGGTGCTGTTTCACTCTGAGAAAGTCAGACAAAACCTGGGGAAGAGATCAAAGCAGGGCATTAAGAATGAGAAGTGCCTGTTATTTAAAATAAAGATCATTAAGATATATATTTTTTATACTTTAAATGAAATTCTTGTTTTATAAAGTGAATATCTAAGTCTTTTACACACTCTGAGGCAGGCCCGATTCATGCAGTGCAATCAATTACTGTAGAGATTTTATCATGTGTTAAAACTGGGAGCCTGAAAACCTATAAAATACAGTTTTCTTCACTCTGTAGAACACACACACACACACACCACTCGCCACACTTGGTTATCCAGTCAGTGACCTTGTTACAGGCTCGTTAATAGAAATGATAATTGCTCCCTAGTCTAATCTCAGCATTCCACTGGGATTACGGGTTTTAATTCAGCCTGGCTTCTCAATCTTTACTTGCTAAATGGGAGATTGTGCAAAATAATGAGATATGCTATAAGCCATCATATGTCAATTATTTAAATCTCACACGGGTTAACAGTCTGAGGCTATGATAACAGTGACTGTTTGTGTGTTTAATGAGATAAAGGAATCCATAGCACAACCAACTAAATGTCTTAATTAGTCCTATGTCTTACGGGATTAGGGATAACACTGCAATCTAACTTATGCAATGACATGTTGTCATGATATCATAATTATTTACAGCAACGGTAATCAAAATTCAGGCTTTTTTTAACCACCAAATGAATGGTATAGGTGGATGCAAATTTAGGTATTAGGATTTAGTTTTATCTACTTGTCTGTGAAGTGAAGGTCCTCACACTTAGCTGCTGCTGTACCTCAGTAAGTTTTCACTCTAGATTTTATAGCTGAAATTTATGTTTTTAGTATCCTTGCAGGAGAAGAAATCCGTCGTGTGAAGGCACAGTAACTGGATGTAATGGGCAATTTGGGAGTTGTATCATAAAACTAATACAAAAACAAATATGAGGGCTTGCCTTTGCAATTACTCCAGCTCCTTACTTTATGAGAAATTAAAAATCAGTGGGCAGTGGAAAAAATGAGTGGTGATTTTGAAGAAAATGTTTTTTTTTCTTCCATCCATCCATCTGTTTATCCTTTAAAGGGTTGCAGGTGTAGGGGATGGGGGGGCGGGGGGCTGGAGCCTATCCCAGCTGTCACAGGGCAATAGGCAGGGTACACCCTGATGCAGAGAGAGACAGACAACCATTCACTCTCACATTCACACCTACGGGCAATTTAGAATCACCAGATTACCTAACCCCACTAATTGCATGTCTTTGGACTGTGGGATGAAACCGGAGAACCTGGAGAAAACCCACTCAAACACGAGGAGAACACACAGAAAGGTCTGGGCCAAGGTGGATTCAGAACCTAGGGCCCTCTTGCTGTGAGGCAGCAGTGCTAACCATATATTTAGTCTTCTTAATTTTAGACAGGCCATTTTGAAAATACCAAAAGTCTTCTAAACAACTCAACAGGTCAGTTCCCCTCTGATACAACCCAGAGAGATGCAATCAGAAATTCCATTTTGTTGCCATGTTTACAAAAGAACTACAGTTAAATTTACTAAATGATTATAGCTATGATAAATTACGCTAAATAAAGCACATTATTTATTTCAAGCCTCAAGACACTGCTCTGTATCTCTTAACATCCAGTCACATTTATTGAGGTGTACAGCACAGTCATTGTGACTGGGCAGTGTTTATTACTGATCATAAAACAGATCTGTTTTTCATGAGCACGAATAATGCTTTCCTGCCGAGAGTTGCATCAGATACTTCCAAGACTTATTGTAAAGGGTATAGCTTACAATAACACAGAGGGCATCTTGCATATTGATTTACTTACATATTGTAATGGAAATTCTGCTCTTTCTTCTTTGTCTGTTTCCGCCTGATCTTAAGGCAGGACAGTAATCTGAGTCTGTATTTTCTACAAGGAATCAATGCATAATTTTCCAGCAAGCTCTAGTGTGTTTATTTGTGAGAACTAATAAATTGAAGTTAATGTGAACTAAAATCACAAAAACACTGAGTTAATACTTGCAATAAGCAAATAAACCTTATGCAAATAAAGCTTATGTTAGACTGATAAGATGGGCATGCTCCTGCCTGGTGCTTCTTTTGAATTAAAGTATTGGTAATAAAATCTAATGGTTGTCATGGTACTAATAAAGCCAGACAGAGTGAAGGTGGAGGTCTTCTGACAGTGACTGAACTCAGTAGTACTTTGAGTTGCAAACTCCATTTTCTCCTGAATAATTTTCAATATCATTCCTTTTCCTTTTGTATCAAAGCCAACAATGGCAGTTTAATTAGTCCCAGAGCTGGCCAACTCTCCCTATCACCATCAGTCTGTACTCGTTCCACTCTCCATCTCTCTGACTCTGTGTTTCTTCCCATATCTCTGCCTGTCTCATCTGTCCTGTTACAACACAATAAGTCTGTGAACTTGGCAGTCAGATCCACTTTTATGCTTATTTCATCATGCAGTCTCTCATTCTTTTGCCACATATCTACTCGGGGAGGGAGAGCACAGATACAGAGAGAGCGATGGTGAGCACAACCTATTCTAGCACTGAGACAAATTAACTGCCATTGTTGGCTTTGATACTGGGGTGAAGGGAAATGATGTTGAAAAGGATTCAGAGGGAATGGAGCTTGCGAATAAGGAACTGTAAGCACAGGAGGAGGGTGAAGAGAGGGAGACGGATAGACAGCTTCAAAGCAAACACCGGTCTGTCTCATTCCTGTACTTTTTATTCTGATCCAAGTTGTATTTCCAATTTCTTGCAAAACATACATCAGTGGCAGAACCTTATTAAATCTCAGACCTTGCTTCCAGAGACATTTACTACATTCAGAAATATAGACTGTGCCAACATGTAGCTCTAATTCTGTTTTTCCCCCATCATGCTTTTTAACCACAATCCAGCAAACCCTCAGGCACGGGCAGAAACACTATTACTTTGATGTTAGACATCGGTACAGTGGTGTAAAGACTCACTGTATTAGGAATTATATCTACATTAAGCAAGGATGCACACTTTTGTGCAAAAGACTAGGGTTCACCTCCCATCACATCACAATCCTTCCTTTGGCTGGATAACCTAAACCCTGTATGAAACTTAATGTGAAATCTATATTATATTTGCCATTATTGCAAAATTTCTCTAACTTTAAGCACTACATGGTTGGTGCAGAAAGCAGACTGCAATTGTAGCAGATCAGACTTTTTAAAGCACATACATTTAAAAGAGTGTTTATTGTCATCAGCTGAGCTCATCCAATTCAGGTGGTCAAGAGATCCAAATGGTCCACACAGGGAAACTGCACAATACACAATCTTGCAAGGGGGACTACGTTTATGAGTGACACTTTTTCCACCTACTGGTAAAGTCACTACCTCCAGGAAATACCAACAGGGCACCCTAAAGTCCACATGACAAGAGCTCCAACATATTGCCAATGAGCATTAAAGGAAGTATAGAATTTAATGCATATGCTGTTGCAATGTCAGCGTACAGCCTTTTGACCCTCACATGAGGATTTTTTCCTCTCTCTAACATCCATCTGATGTGTAATGAACAGCCCTTAGTCAGCACTGTTGTTGTTCAGTCTGATGTTAAGCACTTTGTTGGTTGTTAAAACAAGCTAGATAAACAGTCAATTAATTTGATCATTGCATCAGGAACTATTAGAAACAGGGCCACAAAAAATTGTGAAAAAAAATGGCGAGTTCACAGGGATGCGATACTGAAACAACAACCACTAATTTTTCCCACAGCTGGGGAAAAGCCGAACAGAAAACACTCCAATCTCAACATGAAATCGGCTAACAAGAAAACAATTTCAGAGTGAATGAAGTGAAACAAAATGTCAGTGCAGTCTGATTAGTGCCCGTGTCTGGCCACTGGGGACTACTGCAGCAAAAGAGGGCCTGGCACTGAAAGGCATAATAATATAACAGGGTGATGCCACATCAGCAGCACTGTAGCCCAGCAATACAGTCAGTTAGAGGGAATTTGCCTCTGACCTGGAAAAGAGTAGTACAGTATCGGCAGAAAACAAACTAAACACGGCCTAACAGAGATGCACTCTCTGCCCCTTTAAGCTTCTGGTTTCTTGTCCACATTTTGAGGAAGAAATATACCAACACAAGGCACTGCATCATCCATCAGGCCTCAATGGAAAACCTTATTAGCAATGACGAAGCAACAGTTGGATCATATTGCTGTGGGCAGAAGAAATGGAAGTTTGATATAATGTCCATTAGCAGTAGATGTGTTCATGTGTTTTATAGGGAAGACAAATCTATTACTGTCAGTGCAGGCACGATAAATCAGGCTTCAGTAAGTTCCACTAGGGGAAACACATACAAAGTAAACTGAAACTGGGGGGTTAGGTCTCGTTAGATTAAAATGTTGGCATTTTGTTTTCATGTAAACCACTATTTCAATGTTTATTCACCAAAAACATGTTTCATATTAACTTGTTTTAACTGCTTCTAGCACTTGCAGTAAAGGAAAACAGGGCAGGACTCGTATCTTTTCATGTAGCTGATACTTCCTGGTTGGTGTCTTTGATTATATTCTCAGTTTAGTCTTTAGGTTTATTAGTTTTCCTATATTTTGCAGTCTAGTTTTTGTTGTGGTTAAATTTATAGTTTATATTTAATTCTTTATGTTTTAGTTCATTCTGCCTCCCCTGTGTTTCCCCGTATCTGATTCACCAGTCATCATCTTTGTGTTAGGTGTTCCTTTGCTATGTTACTTCCTGCTTTATTTTGGTAGTCTCTGTCTATTGTGCTGTGTATTTAGTTTTACTTCCCTGTCTTGTTATCATTGGTTAGTTTCACGTGTTTCTTGTTAACCAGGTGTTTCACTTTAACTTTGTTGTTTTGCGCTGTTACCTGCGTGTTTCCCTGCATGTCTGGATTTTGTTTCTTGCATTTTTGGACTGATTTGCATTTTTTTAAATTACCATTATTGTTTTTGGACTTTTTTGACCATAATAAAGGCTTGTCTTTTGTTTTATCAAGCCTTGCTCTTAAGTGTGCGTTCGGGTCCTTCACGCTACACACTCCATTATATGCCGATGATACTGTACCATTTGTTTGTAATACAACTCTTTCTTTGTTTGACACCACATATCTCAAACATGCGGAATGATTTAATTTTATTTATAATTCCTCCTATGATTTGGTAACAAAACTGAATTACAGTTTTGTTGCCAATGAAGTTTCTCAAAATTGTACTTTTGCACTGTTTAGTTTCATACAGCTATAATAAATATAAAAACCTTTTTTTCTTTAACAGTAGCATAGGTTTAAATGTAGATTTCTGATGTTACTTCCATTCTCTCCAGTATTTCTTAGTTGTAGCAGGTTGTGTGGATTCTGTGATCACATACTGTGGAATCTTGTGCACTGCTTGTGGATAGTCTATTGCCATCAACAGGAATAGCAATTTTATGCTGGGAAGGTTTACACAAACAAGGGCAATTTAGCAATGTTGTGGCAACAACTTGTTTTCATTATTGTCCTCCGTGACAAAGTCTTAAAATATAACATTATTTCATCTGAAATGTACATTTGTGATTGCTCTGGTTAAGATCGAGCTACTTTTTCACTTCTCGCTGAGTTTTCTGGAAGGAATTAATGGCTTTCACCTGCTCTGTGTCAGCTTTGAGAGAGGCTCAAGTGCCTCTGCTTCTTCAAAAGAATTGGTCATTTGTTATTTTCCCAGCAGCAATAAGCATTACCTCAGTTTCTGCGTCACTGAACATCTTCCGTTCCACTTGATTCTGTGTGCCACTTGATGATGGAGGTGAGGTATGAGCGCTATTGTGAAACATGGAATTTCTGAGGCAATGCCATCACACGAACACAAGGTAAATTCATTTTTATGAATACTTAAGCCTTTTATAAATGAGTAAGTTTGATTGTGGTTGTTATATATTCTGAATATCTGTATAGCATTCACTGTGTTCATGGAGATTTCAAGAACTGCACCTGTTGTCCTTTTATATTTCCTTTGAATACTCCTAGTTAAGGACTTTTATTACAGCAACAGACAGAGGTTACGGCAGTCAAGCGAAGAAGGTACTGAAATTTAAAGTTACATCCAATGTTACTAGAGCTCCTCATGATGGAACCATGAGACTTTATCATATAGAAATGAGAACCATAGTTTCTAACTTTGAAACAAAGTACTTTAAATTTTAAAAATACCCTTTCACTGAGTATTTTCTACCTTGATTGAATTGTCAATCAATTGCTTTAGCCTGGAAACACTGAGGGTGACGTGTCATTACAGTAAATTTGATCCCATAAATAATCCAAATGATGTCCTGTTTACCTAACAATAGGATGATAGATTAGTTCCATTCAGGTGTAACAAATCTGCATTGACCATTACCTGCCTCCCCTTCAAGATCAAACGGAAACAGATATAACACCAATGCAAATAAATCACTTGTGATATGTAGAAAGTACGATGGCTGGATTACATTATGTCATGTTCCCCTGCCCTCTCAAGACCCAGTCCACCTTCTCTCTGTCTTTCTTGCTCACTTTCTCTCTCTATCGTGTGTGTGTTGTGTGTGTGTGTGTGTGTGTGTGTGTGTGGACATGTGGGTTAATTATTCTTACCTCCTCCCAGATATGGGTGTGGCTGCCCTAAATTCCACTGGTGCACCTGATTCTACTTGCTTGTCTCCTGCTGTGAATAAAACCTACTTTCCTCACTAGAATGCTGAGCTACATTAAGTGGTAGTGAGAGCTAGGCCCGGTTAAGAAGCTGCTGCAGAATTTGTTTTGGTGTTCCTGCCTAATCCTTGGAAGGAATCTGGCTAATCCACTCTCATCACAACTGCCTGTAGTTTCTTACCTTGACTGAGACAATAGCAGCCCATACTGGAGAGAGATGGTGAGAACTAATCTGAGTAATTTAAATCAGTTCCAAGCTTATTTGAACTCACACCTGAGAAGATAATACCACTAACCTCCTTTTGGTTTTGGAAATCCGCCCCGGGAAATGACAAAGTCTGGAGGTGTCATTTTGATTCATTTCTGTTTCTCTCTGAGCTATTCCAAGCCTGATTTTTCATCATTAAAATCTTTGAACATTTTCCAGTGCATACTGCATCTCGAGTCCTTTGTGTAACTTTGCCACGTTTTACGTTCTATTGTCAGTATATAAGAGTAGACTGTAGACTGTGATTTATTTCATTTTTAACGGACAACGTGAAAAATGCATTTATACAATTATGAAAAAAAAAAGCTCAGGTTATTATTGTTCTGGCATTAATCAAAGTACATATTTTGTCCTTTGTGAATAAGCACCAAAAGGTAATGCTTTTATGGTCTATGACCATAAAAGCATTAAATTTGGTACCTTGTAGTACCTGCAGAGTAAAGCACAGGTAAACAAAAATTAAACAGCATTAGTTCAGGCAGGCCTTTGCTCATGGTTCACATTCCACCACTATTGTTGCACACCTGCAAGCCACTTTGCAACCCACCATAATCTCAGCTATTCCTCTATATAGTATGTGACTAAATCAATCTCACATCTGTTGTCATTTATGTCTGATCAAAGTCATGCCACCAAGCATAAATTACTTCAGGCTGAAATAATCTCTTACTGACAGAAATGAAGTTAAGGTTAAATTATGTTGGCTATCCTGTTTTTTTCTGTGTCATTAAAGATAGAAAAAGAAAATAGGGATATCATTCACTCTATAGCGCAATAAACAAATGAGAGAAATGCAGACGGGGATAGATCATAACTAACAACTCTCCTGTGAGGAGAAAAAACATGAACTTTAATAACAACTTGAGAAAAATGTGGTTTTCTATCTGTTTGGATGCTTACTACTTATGATTCATGCAAATGTAGCAAAATGCAGTGTAACAAATTACAGAACATATGTATTTTTAGAGTGTGGTCCTTTATTAAACGAGCCTGCTTACTCTGCTGAAAAAATGTTTTTAATTGGAATTAGTCTTATAAATTGCAAAACACCATTTCAGTGATTACAGATCAGGTTGGGAGCAGTTTTAGAGCTTCATATGGTGCCAGAAAATATGGAACAACAAATGCAATTCTTAAAAAGGACTAAAAGGCGACATTCTCTGCCCCATTCTTTCATCACACATCTCACCCAAAGGTTAATCCTGGAACACGCGCTCACTGTTTGTCTTGTTAAATTTAAATACAACACTTCCATCTTTGCAGTAAGAAACTACTGCATACAGTGGTGTGAAAAGCAGGTTTAGGAGAAGGGCCGAATGTCTCATCCCAGAATTACGTAGGATGCCTGACTGGGCAGTATAACAAGCTGTCTGATGGCTTCCACACTGCCTGTCCATGTGTAAGCCATTATCTCACCCAGTGAGATAAGGGGGTGAGACAAAGGGAGAAGGTGACAGAGGACGAGAAAGAGAGTACAAGATGACATTTTATCTGTTACAGCCATTTCAGCTTTAACTTCTATTAGTATTTTTCATTCTCTAAGAGTTAAACTACAAAATTTAAAGCAACGCTGGTGCAGGTGGTGAGATACAGTACAGTTATGTGAAAAAGAAAGTGCACAGTATTTCATTTATAAGATTTTACATATGCATGACGACATCAGATATTATCTGATCATTAGCAGGTCTTAAAACTGGGTAAACACATAAGAAGAACAACAACACACGACATATTACACAGTGCCAGTAAAAGTAAAATGCAGAGGCAGTCCTGTGAAAAACTAAGGACGTCGTTATTGCTTCAACAGGAATTAGGAGGGTAAGTAGCAGGCAGGTGCTGCTAATCAAATGTGTTTGATTCACTGATCATCAACAAGTGTGATCACCTCTAAAACAGCAGGGGCTTTGGCAGCTTGCTGGTCTGGAGCTTTCAGGTGTATATGGCTGTTTCCAAACAATTTGAAGTCCATCATCTTCACCAAAATATGTCATTATTCACAAGTGGAAAGCATTCAAGCTGCCAATCTCATCAGGAGTGGATGTCCCAGATAATTCACCCCAAGGTCAGACCATGCATTGCTCAGAGAAACTGCAAGAAACTCAAGAACGGCATCTCAGATTCTACAGACCTTGGTTAGCATATAAAACGTTAAACTTCATGACAGTACAGTTACAATAAAACTGAACTGAAAGTGTGGTTTGTTTGGAAGGGCTGCCAGTGTAACGGGGTTTGATTCCTGATCGTATAGGTTACTGAAGAAGACAGCTCACTCAGGTGGTTTGGGACATTTAATTTCTGCAGAGGAGATTAAAACACATTAATCCACTTCTGTTTGCCTTTTCCCATGCACTCTGCTCCCTCAGCAGTGCAGAACAACACTGTCTAACATATTTTTCTTTTTAAATTCAATTTCCAACATTAAAGAAGGAGGGAGGGAAGCTACACAAGCCAGGAAGGGCTACGGAAGCCCAGGAAGCACAAATAAGGCAGAGTGCAGAAAGGCATTTTCCACAAGCAAAATCGATAAAGCAATGACAAATTAAAAATAGCTCAGACAGATAAAATTCACAAATACTCAACATAAAATGAATTAAAAATAATAATTAATAAAGTTCATTTTTAACTCTGTTACACCAGGATAAAGCTCCCTCTCGCTAAAAGAAAAATATGGTAGCACAGTTTACAGGGTTCTAGCCAGGGGTTGAGCTCCCGGTGCTGTGAGATGCTGCAAGTTTCGCGCACCCCGCACTACACAGAATACCAGACTCAGATTTTTTTTAGTATTATTTCATGGCAATTTGCAATCCACCACTGGTAGATTGCAAATGTGATTTCAGCTAACCCATTAGTGGAAGGAAACTGCGCTCTGGGGCACGTTGAATGCATGATATATAAGTGTATCTCTGGTTTATATGCAAAAAGAATTATCGCTCTATCTTTAGAGTTCTGCGTCGGTCCTACGTACATAACCGGAAATCCCCTCTGAACCTTACGCTGTAACACGAGGTAACCTTAAGTGCACCTCTCAAGAAATGTAACTACACATCCGCGAGGATTGTGATTTCCAGTTACCTGCAATGACCCAGGGCAGAAGTCTAACTCAGGCCGAACTGTTCAACGTCACTCAATTAGCAAGCGGCATTTAGAATGGCTGAAAAGAAAAATCAAGGTTTTGCAGTGGGCCAGTCAAAGTCCAGAGCTCAACCCAACTGAAGTTCTGTGGTGAGACCTTAAGCTAACTATGCAATAAAAAACTCAGTGATCTGAAGCAATGCTAAAGTTATAGTTCCTTAAAGTGCTTCTACAAGCTACTGAATTATGGAGTATACTTATTTTTTAAACACTGCTTCTGCATTTTAACTGAAGTTTTGTTAAAAAAAAAAAAAAAAAGACTGTGTGTGTGTCAAAAATGTGATGTGTTGTTGTTCATTTCAGGTTATGTTTAAACAATTTTAGAACCTGTTTTTTTATTATTATTATTACTATGCCCCACATAAAATCTCACAATTGAAGGAAGGTGTACTTTCTTTTTCACATGACTGGAAGATCAGGCTGTTATGGAAAACAGTATGTGATGTGGTGTAAAAACACATGGATTTCAAAAGATTGCAAAAGAAAAAATCTATTTCACTAAGCTCCATAATCATTTTGCCTCCATCACGCTATCACTTCCACTCAATCAAACAAATAATCTTGAGGCCTCCAGGCAAAATTAAGCACTTTTTAAAAATAGGCCAAGGTTCTCTGAAAAGAATGTTTCACATTGTAATGATTCCCACCATCCAACAAGTACGTGATGGCCTTGAGTGTATACAGAGTACTGATTATAGCAATTATCCATCCATCCATACATACATACATATCCTTCCTCTTGTCTGCTTGTGCTGCCCTTATAGCAATTATAATTTTTTTTTAAAAACCATCCATTCCTTTTATTGCAGTTGTATATTGCCATAAAAAACAAATGGTTGGCATAAAACCGCAAAGCACACCATTTGGAATCCACTGTTTGGCACTGTGGTTGCTGCATTTTAAAAATCTGCTGCATAGAGTGCATACTACTCCGTGCACTGGCTCTGGACATTGGCATTGGACATAAAACTGGGATGCACTGAGCATTCAGTATGGACCTAATTAAAGGTGATGAGCAATCGACTGGCATGCCAAGTTAATTCAGCAGCAGCAGCTTGACATTTGAGTGTAACATAGGATGAGTAAGGAAGTGGCAAGTCTGTGCTCCAGAGTTTAAAAAAAATAAAATAAAATGGAAAATCTTTTGATTGAGATTTTCAGACACTTCACACACCAAATGCATTGATTCTCTCATTAATGAAAGCACTTGTCATTTCTTTTGTTCCTTGGCAGGAGTAAAAATAGAAACTGACGGGATCAGCAGTGGATAAAGATTAAAACATGACTGAAACATGGGCTGAGAGACTGGCAGGGGGAAAAAAGCTTTGTTTCACTATTAGAAAGATGTATTACAAGGAGAGAAAATGTTCAAAATAAAGAACAACTTCCTTGTTCTGTTATTAAAAATGAGAAAAGAAACAGATGCAGACTTTTTAAAATGTATTTGCACGCCCTGCTGCATCCTTCCACCGTCTCCCCTCGCAAATGCCTGCTGAGTTTTAAATGAAATCATTAGGTCCAAGTCTCTTTTTAATTCACATTTCCAAAACCTCATCATGTACCTGTGATTCATAAAAGCCTCCTCATTATGAGAACAAAACCACTCCAGCAGTCTTCAATAGCAGTCATTCACAGTGATTTTCACCCCAGAATAATTTAAATTTTCAGTTTCCTCAGTTCCACTTACATTTGTCAACACTGCTTCCCTCGCATGCATGCACACACACACACACTCACTCTATTCATTTTCATTACTTAGAGAGCCCTTCAGTGTTCGGGGAAAGAAAAACTCTAAACAGCTATGGCTTTTAAGTGTCAATCACTGGAAATAAGGAGGAGGGAAGTTGAGAAAACAGGGAGGACGTTAAACAATCTTTTGTGTATATAACCAAAAATGAAGGAGACTGAAAAGAAGAGGAAGAGGGAAAAGAGGGGGAGGAAAAAGGAGAGACGACAACATGACAAAGCCACAAAAGAGAGTTTCCGGTGTCAATTACCACAAGATTAAAAAGAGAACAATGGACGCAGAAGAGTGCAGCAAGACGTGTTGCATTCTCTGTCTATCATTTTAAAATGTGCTGGATGAATATCTTCCTGCTGTTTAAGTGTTCATAGGAGAAGAGGAGCAGAGAGGGAGGGACGGAAGGGAAGATGTGGAGAAAAATAGCTGCACTGGAGTGAAAATGAGTTTTGTAGCCACCAGAGAATCTCAAGGCAGTATTACCTTGTTGGACTGGAAATATGTCATATGGACTTGGCAGAAGATTAACACACACTGCCAACATATTTATAGAAGTAATTAATTCAATTCAGCAGTCTGTAGTACATTTATGTTTGTGTATCTTTGAGCTACGTTACGACAACCAGCTGGGGTGACATCATGTTGTGGGGGTTTTTAATGTGGTGGTTGTTTGTGGTGGGGTTTTTTTGAGGAAGTGGTAGGTAAGAATCTCCCATTTTAAGATGAGGTGCAACATAATGTACCTCACTGTGGTTTCATATGTCTAATGCTCTAATGTTCCCTCTTTAGAACCCTAATTTGGATCAATAGAAACAGCACAGTTCGCATTCCTACGGCATCAAATAGCGTTGGCATCTTACAGACATGCACATGGTACACTTTGGTATTGCTGATGTGATGCACCTGGTTACAATCATAGTGAGATGGGTTTTACTCCCAGCTTGTCACTTATCAACGCTTTGCCCTTGGTGTATTCTGCCAGCATCGAGGATTAATGTTGTGAAGGGGCATATTTGAACTGGAACAGCATCTTTTCCTAAACTAAATTGGACACCTTGCTTGAAAACTTGTGACACTCCACCTCTCACCTCCAACGACCAAAAAGTGACCATTTTTGATCTTTAGATGACATGACGTTATCACTGACGCTAGCACAACTAATTACAGACAGTATGGTGCACATTTCCACATCTTCATCCACTCCTGGGATACATGTGTGCTGTTGTTAGCTTTTTGAGCTCTACTACTAGAAGTTATTTAGCTTTGTTTTCCCAGAGCTTGCCATCACTAAATCTGGAAGAAGAGTTTGCTGCAAAGGGTTTCCTCAGAACAAAGGGTTTCCTCAGAAGTCTTAGCAGAACAATGCAAACCTACAGAGCCACCATGAGTCATACAAGATGTTTCCTCCCTGGGTGGACTCATAGAAATTAAATTTCTCAACATTTGTGATGGTGCTTAGTACTCAATCTGAGTTGCAACTTAATAGACTGATTTGACTATAGTCTATGAACTGTGACTCTCTATAGTACTGTGAAAAAGTCTTGAGCCTCCTCTCAATTCTTTGTATTTTGGTAGGAAATTGGCAACTAGGTGCAGTCATTTATTGAAATGTGCACAGACACATGGCAATACAGTATATAAGGCAAAAATAGAGTTTGCACAAAAGAACTTAAAAGGCAATGTTTGGTATGACCACCTTTACTCTTTAACACAGTTTGAACTCTCCTATGTGAGCTATCGTGTGATTTCTTTAAGTAGTCTTTAGGAATAATTCTCCTAAATCACTCACTGATGGACCTCTCTTCTGACCTCCTTCATACATATTGATGACAATTTGACAAAGAGCTGGTCTGGCATTCTGCTACAGGGAGGAAAACCACATTGTTTCTCCTGAATCTGAGGTTCAACTAACTAACTAACACCCCAGTCTGCCAATCCAGAGGCACTGCCCCAGATCTCCATACAACATTGTAGAGGGGTGACCTAGAGCCCTACAACATCCAGGCCCTTTAGGGACTCAGTGCAAACCCCATCCACCCCAGGGGCCCTGCCACCAAGGAGTTCTTTAACTACCTCAGTGATCTTGCCCCTAGTGATGGGTGAGTCCTCAGACATCAGTGGAATTAAGGAGGTCCTCAAAGTACTCTTTCTACCACCCAACTATATCCTCAGTTGAAGTCAGCAGTACCCCACCCCCACTATACACCATGTGACCAGGGCACTACACTTTCCCCTCCTGAGTCCCCTAACGGTTTGCCAGAATCACTTTGAGGGAGACCAAAAGTCTTTTTCCATGGCCTCACTGAACTCTTCTTGCACCCAAGTTGTTGTTTCAGCTGCTGCACGAGCCGCGTTCCACTTGGCCTAACTCTAACCCTAAACCTAACTCTAACCTTGGCCTAACTCTAACCCTAAACCTAACCCTTGGGTTAGAGTTCCCAACAAGCAATCAAGAATGTTGTTATGCTGTACCACTGATTGCACTGATTCTCATAAAAACATAAATTTAAATCAAGCATCATGAGTCTGATTGTCACAGAAATGACATTCAATAGTATTTAAGTCCTACTGACTGACATGATGAAACCCTCATTAACAGTAAAAACTTGACTATTAACCTAACTTGACCTTACATATGCACAGCAGTCCAGTTTTTTGCACTGACAATTCATCTTCTTAACTGGCAAGCTTAATATTCAGGCCCTTATTGCAGGTGGCATATATAATACGTCACTTACATGTGCAATTAAACCGCAGTGATTCATAAGAAAAGTAATCACTTCCAAGAAACTTATAGAAATTAACTTCTTTGCATTATCCCCAGCTTATGTGAATGCTGTGGAACAGTTTAAGTAGCAAAGTTGGATTCTCTGGAGGAAAACTCTGTTCAGCAATAAAATGACTAATGCTCCTTCTACTTAAGCATCTGCTATTAGGGTGGTCTAAAGTGGGGAAATTAACCTCTGACTTCCCTCGGGAGTCGTTCTTGTACTCAGTGTAAATGCATTTAACCTTTCCTCGCCATGTGGCCACCGCCTGCAGGCCTATGAGAATAGATTGTGCTGTTCTTTGAGTCAATGAATGGTTAATGTACATTTGGATTTGGAAATGTGCTTTAATTTTTAACTATAGAGCTTGTGTTTTCTGAGTTATATTGCCTAATGACTTACCATGCATTCAGCTATACTAGTCCACAGGGGCATTTTAAGCTAAATTTGCCTCTTAAATGCTTTCTAGAAACACAATAAATAGACCTGCTTCCTTCTGTGAACAAATGTACTGTTTTCATGCAGCTAATTGTCATCTAGTTATTTCTGTTTTAGAAATTGGAATGTATTTGACGTATGGCCATAAATCAAACACTGATAAAATCATCAAGTTAAACCATTGTCTAACTTTCACTGCACTGACTGACAAAATTAACAAAAAAAAAAAAAGCAGCTCAGTTTAATGAGTGCAGATGTGGTGTAGATCAGCTACAGCATCTAAAAACATGGTAGAAAAACATTGACCCGTCCATCATTGCATCAAGACACAAAGGCCTCATTAAGACTAGCCCACAGAAGTAAGATATTCATTACCTTGCCTTAGAAATTATTAATTAATTGCCCACATCAATGCTTATGTGCTCAAAGAGCAGACACATCTTAACATGGAGGTGTTTGGAGGACACTGAGTCAGGTCCTGCTACAAAAGAACAGCAGCTGAAGGAGATCCGTGACAAAAAGAAGCCTGGTTTTGACAAGAAACACAAGTCAGGACTTTTTGGTTCCAACTGCTGTGGCAGAGAAGGTCAACAGATGGCATCTGCATAGTTTATATTTTTTTCTATTTTTCCTGCAAAATAGTGTAATGTTTTCCTTTAAATGCCCTTGTAGGATTTGGGCCATGAGAATTATCAGTTGCAATAAAAGTGATGATTTAGGAAGAGCACTGCTGATATCTTCTTGGGTCTGGTACCATGTCTCTACACTTGCAGGCTGGAAAGGTCATGGTAGTATGTATGTGTTTTGAGGCATCCCTGTGCGATTACTGCAGGATTATAGGACACTGGGGCCATTGTAGCAAACTAAACCAAAGAGCTGTGTCCATATACAGTAGATGGCATAGTGTCAAACATATCAAACATATTTTAGTAAGTGGACCATCAAAGGTTGCTTCATTTCCAGTTCTGTTTCTGATATTCATGGAAATAGATAAAGTGGCAAAGGCTTCCACTTTGAAAACCCAAATTTTACAGATGGTTCCATTGCCTTTATCAGACGGTGACCTTTGAGGCAGCTTACAGGCCATTGTGAAGCAGTCAGGAGGAAAGTGAGCACCTTCAAGTTTGAGGTTATAGTTATCTGTAGGAAAACAATGGATGGCTCCCTTTGGGTTATAGGGGAGTTGCTGCCCCAAGCAACAGAATTTAATTATTTCAGGATCTTGTGTTTAATAATGGAAACCTATAATGTGAGATGGACAGGCAGATTGATGCCATTGGTTCAGCATCAGCAGTAATGCAGACATTGTAGTGGATGTTTTGGTAAACTGGGAGTTGAGCCTGAAGGCAGAGATTTAGATTTACCAGTCAATTCACCTGTAATCATAAGTTGTGGTTAATGAGTGAAAGCCTGCAGTTGTGGGTACAAGTGGTTGAAATGAGTTTCTTTCATAGGGTGGCTGAGCTCAGCCTTACAGGTAGGGTGAACAGACATCACGAGTAAGTTTGGAATACAGACACCGTTCCTCCATGTCAAAAAATTACAGCTGAGGTGATTCAGGCCTATAATTAGGACGCCTTCTGGGTGCCATCCTTTGAAGATGGGGCAGACCCAAAACACGCTGGAGAGACTACCCTGCTAAGCCTGCCATCGCTGCAACCTCCCTAAACTCCATACAGGTGGAACAAAATGGAGTAAAGATATAAATGCTGTAATGGAATGCAACTTATAATTGCCGCATTTTTCTAAAATAACTACATGTAATGCTTTGAGCATTAATGAAAACGTTTTTTTGGCTACACTACACTGAAGAAAGTTATTGAACATTTTCCCAATAAGAAGAAAAAAAAAAACCCTATGGTATGCAGAAACTTTTTTAATTGTAAGTGTTGTACTTTAAGCAACAGGACACCCCTGATGTGTGAAGAGCAAACTTACTGAATAGCTTTTTTTCAGTGTTGTACTTTGTAGATGGCTCCTGTGCGCTTGTCTCACAGCCGACTGCAATTAGAAACTAATGTCCTGCTCGGGGGACACGATGTTTTCATTAAAATTAGGTTGTAGCTCATTTACCTTACAATGGTTTGAAAGAGGCATTGTTTGTGCATCAACAATATTTTTGCATGAAAGTTTCTGGCTATAAGTTATATTTTGTGCAAACCTTTTCAGTGAAGTTTGTGTTGAGGTATTGAAGTGCAGCTCATGCTTCAGGGGCAAAGGTCTGGTCTGTTGTGCTTTTGGAACAAATAAACCAAAACACTGAATTAATTAATTTGAATTAATCAAAATGTGGGAACGAACTGTATTTTGTGCACTAAATGCAGCACAGTGTAGCCTCATTATACGTTTTTTCCCCCTTGCTCTTATATGTTTATTTCCATCCTGTGGCGATAACTGGTATGCAAATGTCAATGTGTCAGGTATGTAGTGGCATTACATAACGCTGACTCCTGCTTTTTCAGCTAAAAGACTGACATGTTAAGTTATGATGGTGCATATCAGATGGGTTTTCATGTGAATTTTCGACATGCCAGTAGCCAGAAGTTTTTTCTTCTTTGGGGAATTCTTTTGCTTTGTTGGCTGCAACTACATCTACTGGTTATGAATTTTGCATTTAATAGCTAAACCATGTCTCTAAAAATTTCAGAACTCAAAAATTTATTAGGAATATATTTTTTTATTATTATAGAACTGTATTTTTAAGCCTGGAAAAAAAAAAACATTGATTTATAATCAAATAAAGCCTTCCGTCAAGTCACAGCTAAGAAACATGTTTTTGTTATTTTAAATTAATTCAGCATTGTCACTGAAAAACAACTGTTTTCAGACTTTTCTGGGGGTTGTGCTCACACACGCTGCAGGCCTATAATATCTTTGCACTGCAGGGACTCCAGGAGGATTTAGCCGCATAAGAAACTCAACGCTTTCAACATAAAATGAAACTTTCCTTGTCAAAACCATTCCCAGAATGAGTGGCCCAGTTTAATTTTCTCACCATCCAGCTTTAGATCCTATAGCACAGACTGTGCAGTGAGAGAATAATTTTAAGTATCAATGTATAATTAACTTGAAAGGTCAAAGGATCCATCTGGTTTTCAATTAGACTGTTATCTCCTAAGGAAGGATCTAGTATTTGCCTTCTTTCTATAGGACGGGAGTCACGGAGGTCAGCAAAATTAACGTCTCCCATGTCTAAGCCGATCTTGTGAGAGTTTTTATCCTCACTTATTCATTAGCTTGCATATGACATCTTCCTTAAGATAAAGTTTCTCCAGTATTACTTTTTCTCCTGAAAATCCCTCCTCCTACTCCGTATTTAGACAATTTATTGCATATGAACACGAGACATTTGATGCACTGTGTACTTTACAGCTGTAACAGACGTATTATCTGATAAGTGAAATAGCTTAAGAAAAAGGACAAATGAGCAAATGGGTTTTGCTACGTGCCATGGCAGCAAAGGTTTGTAATGATTCCATCTTGTGTATGTGTAGTCTGTGTGTGTACCTGTTCAGTTATCTATAATCCAATTTGGCCTGTAGAGCATCAGAGTGATGTTTTGTAAGAGTGAGGATCTTTTGGCCATGTCCCCCTTTTTCTTTTCTTTTTTCAAGCCCCTTCAAAAGCTTGTTTGAGGGTTAAGAATTAAGCATAAAAAATTTAGGATTACAGTGAGAATCAGGCCAGGACAGCTGTGGACACAATCGATATGTGGTTATTCTTAATATACTCTTAAGTCCAGTTGGAGTCCATTTGGAAATCACATGCATTGTTGTTACCCTTGTACTGTTGTGTCTGCACCAACAAGTAAACACAGTCACATCATAAGAAAGCACACAGGTCAGGTTAGAAACAGTTTACACGTCTGTAGGCAGATTTTGTCCACACAGCATCTATGAATGGTTTACAGGGAAGTAATTACTGTGTGTGCACTTTTCTGCCCCTTTTCTGTTGTAATGACTTTTTTTTTTTAACTTACCATATTTTAAACAAGAGATCTTTATCTGTTGAGTTAGGAGATAAATAAATGCATTTCAAGTCAGTGTTGTGCAGTTTATCCCAGCTGTCTTTAGCTACAGTGATTAAAAGTCTCGTTGAAAAATTATACATTTGCTTAATTTTCCTTTTTGGGGAGCAAAGTGAATGTTTAATTTATCTGAGCTAGCCTGGAAAGCTGTTAGTCAAATCCCCTGATCCATTTAACAAACAAATATGATTACGGCACTAAACTTGGTTCCCAGAGTCCACATCTGATTAATTATTTCACTATAAGCATGTTTAGTGCAGTTCTCTCTGTGGTTTACTGTCCCCAAAAAATAAAAACTAAGCACTGGAAATAGAAATTGGCATCTAGAGTGTTTGTGTCTATCCCAGCTTTCATAATTAACTGTCAAGCTATTGGCTAGTTGGATTGGTATATCGATTCTGATTGGCCTGTATACCCATGGGTTTGTTCTAATAGCTCTTTCTCTCTCTTTGTCATCCAATTGGCCTCGCTCGCCTCATCGCCACAAGCTGATTGGCCATTTTGAGCTGTCTGTGAAGTTAAAGTTAGTCTTTGTAGTCACTGGCAACTGCACGTGAGTGTTTGTGTAATATTGCAAACTGAGACCAGGCCCAACAAACAGTCACATTAAAAGACCTCATCTCTTGTGTAGCACTGCACATCCACACAAATCATGCGTACACAAGAGCATCATTCTGCTTTACTCCAGGCTAATGGCAGAATGTGGCAGATGAGACTAAAGTACACAGATTGGCTCACACAGCCTGAGACGCAAACCCTCATCTGCCCTCAGGACACAGGAGATGAAAAATGTTTAGGGTTTTACGCAGGTCTACAGCTATGACGCACAGACACAGTTGAGCATCGGTGGCTTCAGAGGGCATTACTCTGATGTACATTAATTTCAGGGAGGCCTCTTCTAACCACAACCATAATAATACTGACCTGAGTCTAAATCAGACCTGAACCACAACTTGAACTGTCGTCTTGCTTTCCTGCCTCAACACATCTGCTGGTTTTACGTCCCGCCTTTCCCCCTCCTTTCTGATTGTCTGCACCTCTTCTTCATGTCGCTGTCAGCACTTTATGTGTATTTGTAGGCATGTTTGTGTGTGTTAAGCACCGTTATTAATGCATTTTGTGTGTGTAGTGCTCAGAGAGGTCAGCAGACAAGAATTATTCAGATGCAGTCTAGTTAAAGTCTATTTATTATTACTGTTAAATTAAGGTGACCCAAGCAATTAAGTATCTTTATAAAAAGTCAGAACAGCCCACTGAAAAAAGTTACCCACCCATGTTCTAGCACATATTTTAAGTGATTGACAAAATATGGGTTTTGTAAACATGTCATTCCAACTATATTCCTTTTTGTTGATTGTAGCAGATGCACATTTGTTCTATAAGTTAAATTAAAGTGACACACTTAACACATAGTGTCTATTAATACTAACCTTCAGTTCCTCAGCTCCCTATTATTTCAATGGGTCAGTGATATCTGTTATTACTTACAGTGCTCTGGGGGATTCATACTGTTGTCTACAATTTTAATAGAACAGTATCTTCCATGTGCCTTTTATATTCTCTAATTTACAATAAAGTTTTTTTTTTCTTTCTTATCTGGCACAGCAGTTCCTTTACAGGGTTTTCTTTTTCACTGTTTTGATCGTATGGTCTATAACTTTGTTTCCATTTCACTGCTTCTAAACCAATTCTACACCACATATGAAACAAAAGTCAAGATGCTGAAGTCGACAGGTGAAGCAAAAAAGTAATAATAACAAAAGTTCTTGTAGTACTTAAAAAAAGGTGAAAAGGGGAACACGCTGTAGGAAGTTCCAATAAAAATCCAACCAGACAAAGAAAATAAATAACTCGGAGGCGTGAGGACACAAATCAAGAACCAGGCAAAACCTGGAGAACAGAGGCCTGTACTACGAAACAAGATTTGGGGTTCTGCGAGGTATCTTAATTCAGGTTTCAGTGTCACTTATTACAGAGACATGTCCCCGTAGTAACTTATGCTGTACACCTAACCTAAAGAGCAGGTTATGTTCAAGGTAAGAAATCAGTACACACAAAATCACAACACACTGATTAATCAGTGGGAAAATATCCTGGAAAATCTCAGAAGGTTAACCTCAGTGTGTATGTAATGAAGATGGCAAGCCCCACACACCGAACAACTTAACAATTCGAAGCATAAATTAGTGCTTAATTTGAAAGACAGCAGAGTATTTATAATAGTTTGTCAGGAGAGTATGTAGTACACACAGAAACACGCACACACATTTTCATAGGAACATACACCAACAGTACAAAATACCATTCTTGAATATGAAAGCACTGAGGAAACACTGCCTATTACTGCTCTTTATATTGTCTGTAAACACGCATGTAAAGATATAACATCAAGTTAGAATAATCTGTTACTTAAATAGGTGGTAATCAAATAACTGTCATAATGCTAAAGGCAAGAGGAAAGTAACACTAAAAGATAATTGAAGTATACAAAATGAGAAGAAATTTATTCTTCAGGAAGGTAACATGATGACCTCGCCCGCTGCCTCCTCTGTGGTCTGTACAAGGTTCTTCTACTTTTGTATTCCTCAGACATACCTTTCACCACCATAAGAAAAAATCTCTTCTGTGGGGTTCAGCGCACTGAAGTTCAGGGGAAATTATGCCGCCCCAGGTAACAATACCTGTCTTGCTTCTTTTGCTCTTCTTGAACTATCCTGTCCCAGAGACCACAGAGAGAAGTCAGCAGATGTGCTGTATTACAGAGGTTAATGGTGGCGAAGAGGAATTCATGGTGCCAGATTATTTTGTCATTCCTCCCGTGCTGGTCAGGGACTTGACCATAGCCCCTCTCATTTGGTGAGGTTAAGTCCTGCCTCCCAACAGGAAATGCCATGTTATTCCTGTCATAGATGGTTGACTGGATCTTTTTATCATCAGTGTTTCCATGGTTTCCAGGAGGCCCCATAGCAGCAATAAAGGAACTTCCTGTGTGTCATAGACCAGGACTTGGCCAAATATATGTTCATCAGTGAAGATCATCTGGCTTTAGGCTGGGCCTGGTTTAAATACATCTGTCTATATACAAATAGATATAATATACGTAATATTGTCTAAAAAGATGATTCAATTTAATAAAGGTGCATTTCGTACATAGCACACAATCATTTTACGGGACTTGCGGGGGCTTTAAAAATTGGCCCAGATAATGCCACATGATGAGGTCCCATGGGTTATCTTGGCTCTGTGTGTGTGTGTGTGTGTGTGTGTGTGTGTGTGTGTGTGTGTGTGTGTGTGTGTGTGTGTGTGTGTGTGTGTGTGTGTATGCGTGCGTGTGATTTAGGTGAACATAGCTCAAAGATGTGATTGAATTGGGACATGTTGCACCCAGTGTGTTAAAGATAACTGTATCACTAAAACAGTCTCTTTTAGTGTTTCCCTAAACTATATAAAACCAGTACTATAAAAGAGCTTACCCAGTACTTTTAATTGCCCCTGTTCATAAACATTAATGGTGAAATGTTTGATTATTTATTCAGTATTATAAATTAGTTGGACTGTTTTTCCTGTGTGGTTCATTCAGATGGTAGGGTCAGAATTTGGCATGAAATGATAGCATGAATCCATCCTGCTTTGTGTCACTGGTTCCTGCGGCTGGTGGTGTGATGGTGTAGGGGGTATTTCCTTGGCACACTTTGGGCCCCGTAGTACTAACTGAGCATCATTTAAACCCCATAACATACGTACTGAACCAAGTAAATACGACATAATGATATTGCCGTGGAATGTCACCATTACTCTTCTTGATTTTGCTTTCCATATCACAGCATAATTTCAACAGCTTCGTTACCTTCATTATTCATTTACTATTCAGAATCATACCTTCTTTTAATTGATGTTACTTATCCCATAGTCACATTTAGGTCTTAACATGCATCCAGCTTCATCATCTTCCTTTACCGCCTTCCATTGAAAGGATTAATATGATGCATCTTCATAAATACTTAAAACCGATAATTTTCATTTGTTCTTCATGCTAAATTCGCAAGTCATCGCATTCAATTCACGTTGCCTTATATATGACTAATGAGTAGGCATAATAGTCATCACCATTTCGTTCTAGGAACCACTAACCCCCCTACTGTACAAAACCAAAAACAATATTATCCTTTTAGTTTATTAAAACACAATATTTTAATCATATTTTATTTTATTTTTCTCCTAATTTAGTAGTTTTAGATGTGGTAATATTTACTCAAGTAGTGTGTAGGTTTGTGCAAAAGCCGCGTCATCACTTGAGCTCTAAAGCCATCAACCAGTTTGCCCAGTAAACTAGTGTGTACAACACTGCTTCCTGACTAAATCCCCTGCTTTGTAGCATTACAGAAATGTTATGCTAGGGCCATACTGCAGCTATGGAGGTTACAGAAATGCAATCAAAGGTGGATATTGTGTTCAGCTGTGAAACGTCTAGTCTCTGTTTACAATTTCACCCCGAGTTTCTGTAGTTTCTGAATAGTCAGAATAGGAGACAAATAGTTTTGTTACACATTCAGTTCTATAAGAGCAGCAAAAGTTGTGTTTTGGTCTGAACAACTGGCAAAGCAGTAAAGACCACAAAGACTTGCTTAAAATAATAGGAACTGCACCTCTTCCCTGTGCACTATGTAGTAATGTTTTTCTGGACGTTTTGATTGAGGAATGCCAAAATTTATTGGAAAAATCCAAGTTTTCATCCTTATGTTTGGTTTCCAGTTTTGAGAATTCACGTCAGAATCACTCTCTGAGACAGTACGAGTGTCACTCATTTACTGTACACAAGACAACTAATAGATGACTCGAGTATTAATATCAGCACAAATGCTTTCCTGTTAGTTTTTAATAATCTACCCAGTTGTTGCTCCCTGCTTCATTTTGGAACTATTGGAAATGTCAAGCACAAAGATTTAATTAACTAACAAGAGAAATAGTTGCTGCCTGGAATACTTTGGTTTTCCTTTGGATTCCCACTGATTCTTAGTAGTAGTGCAGGCTTTTAGTACCAGGATGATAATAGGCAGCACAGCGTCCGCTGTCCTGTCGTTTGAGATTGAGACGTCACTTTTGCTGCTAAAGTTAAATACTCAACTATTTAAAAAAGCAGTCCTCTAACATCAGCCCCTCCCTTCTTGGCACCAAAAGAGGCGTTGCACTTAAGCAATACGTAATCTTAGCTCAGTAGATGTACATAACACTACCATGTATTGCTGGAGGTAGTGCTAGTCACTGTGTAACTGATTGCTTAAGGCCCATTCACTTAGGCCAAGAGACTGATCAGTGACCTCAGTGAACCACTGGTCACAAGGTACTGTAAAAGTATTTATTCTGCATCCAGTTAGCGAGTGGTTGCTGGCAGCCACTGAAACATGAGTTTGCATGGAAGACACCAACTTGTCTGCAAACACTTGCCGTTTACGCTCCAAGGACAATGTTTACTTTGAAGCTAACGCTTTCCATTTCTGGTTTGGGTCATATTTTTTAAAGTTTCACTGCAGCTCGGAGAGTAAATGGCAAACCAGTGTGTTCCATGCACACTATATGGGACCACAGTAAACTTCTAGTGACCAAAGTGATCACAAGGAGCTTCTTTGTGGCCAGTTTAACCTGGAGACAGCCATTACCACCCAGCAACCACTTGCCAACCAGCTGGGGCATACACATTTTCCCTATTGGGTTGCCGACTAGTCCCTAGGCCTGCGTAACTGAGGCTTTTATTAACAATACCAGTAACTACCCAGTGCTTATGTCAATCACTAGTTTCTCAGTCTGGACAAAAAAGAACCTGCTCCCAAAGATGGCACCTAACAAGACTGGTCATTACTATAGAATAATACGGTAGCAGTGTCCCTATTTATTTCAGCATATTCTTCTAGGCACTCCAGATAACACCCTGAAATGGGAAAAAAGAAATTAGAAGGACAGAGAAAGGTATGAAAGGAGTAAGAAAGACAAATGTGGCAGAAGAATGGAAAACGAGCAAAGGAGTGAGAGAAAGGGGGAGAAAGCTTGCTAGAGCTGTTAATGTAGACCTGCTGTTTAGAATACAGTCTCAGAAGAAGGGGAGACCAGAGCGTGGCGCGAGTAGCTGGCTGCCTGATTTCACACCCATTATCACCTGCTACAAAAGCACGGCAAGTGGAAAATGAAACTGCATACAGGGAGAGTGTAAAATAAGCCGTTCTCAGTGCGTTTGAGAGTGTGTGTTTATGCACGCCCATTGTCACACTTGCATTGATAAGCTTCTGCTACATGGTGTGTACTCTTGCACGTTTAAGGTCACGAGTACTTATCACCTTTGCCCACGTTCTCACCTTTTGTAAGTCTCTTTCATGT
>JAMQGT020012738.1:70000-103984 GCA_024447675.2 Pterophyllum scalare | reverse complement strand
CTACTCAATACTGAGCAAAGGGGTCTGAAGTACTTATGACCATGTGATATTTCACTTTTTCTTTTTTAATACATTTGAAAAAATTTCTACATTTCTGTTTTTTTCTGTCAAGATGGGGTGCTGAGTGTACATTAATGAGAAATAAAATGAACTTTTATGATTTTAGCAAATGACTGCAATGAAACAAAGAGTGAAAAATTTAAAGGGGTCTGAATACTTTCTGTACCCACTGTGTGTGTGTGTGTGTGTGTGTGTGTGTGTGTGTGTGTGTGTGTGTGTGTGTGTGTGTGTGTGTGTGTATATATATAATATATATAAAAATTCTTAACATCTCGTAACAGTGTTTCCTGGTGTAGAATACATTAAAAGCTAAAAAAAAAAAAAAACACCTATGTTTACATTGGCAATTAATTACTGAATGGCTAATATAAAATTTCTGTCCTCTTTCCCAAAGTGCCTCATTAACTTTGTACATTTAAAATTTTTCCAAAAGTCGTGCAGATATTGATGATACTGCGTCATGATAGTAGCCAAATGCGAGCATTTAAAAAAGGCCTCAAATATTCATAAAATGTGCTCCTTGTAGGTAGTATATTTCCACTGCAGGATGGCACAGCTGTTTTGAGTAGAAAGAAAATTGTTGCATATGGGTTGTTTCACATTAATGTTGTGATAATGCCTTTGAAGCAGACAAACTTCTAATTGAAGGACTGAAAATGGTATCGCTCTGGAATCCAGGAGAATCTGCCTTTGTGTTCTGCTTCTTCGTTATCAGAGGTTCACCTGTGCGTTTGTGCATCTTCTCTTTGCAGCGTCGCAGTGGGTGTGGGTTTCTATGGCAACAGTGAGACCAATGATGGTGTATACCAGATGACCTACTCCCTGTACAATGCCAATCACACGCTGGGTGGAGTGGACAGTCTGGTATGTAAAACATCATTTAAACATACTAGTGTCAAAATCAGTTAATATCTCACATACCTCTGGACAAATTGAAATTGAAAACATGCATTTAAGTTCCTGCTATTTTACAACATACAAATTATAGATGAGTGACCCATGCAGCAAGAATCAAACAACTCTGGGTGAAGGCTTCAGAAAGGCACACACAGAGGCACACAAACACACAGGTTCCAAAGAGAAGGAAAGTCCACAGGACTCAATTTAGTATGCCTTTAAGTGTTTTTATGGTCTTTTTATAGCTATTTACGGCTACACACAAATTGACAGCCTCTCTACACACAAACTCTGTCCTCTGAGAGAGACACACACTCCCTCTGCCTGCTCCACCTTCTCCTAGCCTCTGTGGCAGCAGCAAACAGAGAGTTGCTCTGTCTTTTTTCCTTAGTTTAGGTCACTGTATCTTTATGACATTTCCTTATTTTTATCTGTCCACCACAGAGGTGTCCAGATGTTGTTTTCTATTAGAATTTTTTAACATATGAGACATTACTGGGACACCACTAAAGAATGAAATTAAAATCATTCACTCATACCACGTTTCAGTTGCTGAGGTGCCGGTGCTCGTGCCAGTGCTGGTGTCGGTTTCAATGAACCAGTGAAACGCTTAAGAACGGGCCTGCGTTTCCACCACGCTTTGTGAACTGCTCCTTTTACGTATGAGTGTGGGCGGGGCCTCGACTGGAAGCCGAAGGGCACTAACGTGAGAGAACACACCCCCTTTCTTCTGCTGTGAACGCATTTTAGGGTCCAAACAAACTACTGCAGCATCTGTGTGCAGCACAGAGGGAAACACAGACAGAGATTAGAGCAAGACTACAAGTACGCACTTTGTGTCCTTTTATCTGTGATATGAACTGATACAAAGCAGCAAGTTCAGCCTCAGAGCCCAACCTAATTCACAGCTGAGAAAACCGCATCACTTTCCTCCTGTAATCCACACCATGCAGTGAAACAGCTTTAGGAAACTTTACGCTGAGACGGCAGAGTCACGCCCTTCTGCTGCTTTCATCATATGTTCATGGTTCCAGACCAGCTAGCTTGCGGTGCTGGAGTTGAGCCTGTTTTTCGACCAAGCACCGAGTGCGTTCACGGTGGAAAAAACGCTGAACGGTTCAAATACTGGCACCGGCACCCAGTTGGTGGAAAAAGGGGCAGTGTAAGCTGCTGAATCCCAAAATGTTAAATGATGAACTGATATCCACACTGACATTTAAAAGTGGTGTGGTAGTTAGCACCATCGCCTCACAGCAAGAACGCTCTGGGTTCAAATCCAGTCTGGGCCCTTCCTGAATGGAGGTTGCACGTTCTCTCTGTTTCTGTATGGGTTCTCTGCAGGTACTCCAGTTTCCTCCCACAGCCCAAAGACATGCATGGGGTTAGATGTGCATGCATGGTGATTCTAAATGGACCAAATGTGTGAATGGGAGTATGAATGGTTGTCTGTCACTATGTGTTAGCCCTGTCACAGACTGGCGACCTGCCCACAGTGTACCCTGCCTCTCCCCTTATTACAGCTGGGATGGACAAATACATTGAAAATGAAACAAAAAGCACTTCAAGAGCGCAAGCATCCACCAAGGAAGCTCACTCTCTCAGCTTTTGAGGGAATAGTTTTGTATTTTGTATGTATTACATTGTTTTCTTTGTTATTCTTCCTATTTTGGGGCAGTAAAAACAAAGTAGAAGCTGTTGTTATCTGCCCTGCTGAATATACTTAACATCATTTTGAGAACAATTATTTTTTATTTATGTGGATTCATTCAAGCATTATCTTCTTGTGTTAATCACCAACACTATGATAGAGCATCATACATCTATTAATTGTTGAAGTTTGCAAACCTTCACTGTGTGTTCTCACCAGGCATTTGACCAGCATCTATGCACACAGACCCAGGATAACTTGCTGTCGAAGAGCAGGGATTAAGTCTCCATTTGTATTAATGGAGATTAATGCAGTGGTATGTGAGCCACTCAATGTGGTGACTCAGCTTGGCCTCAGTAATAAACACGTCTCAAGAGATTGTGCAGCGTGCTCACTGCAGCAGTTTTCTGTGGCATGTCAGGACGTGTCATGCCGATGTTTAGGGAAAATAACGGTTTTATAAATATTTTAAACCAGAAGCGAGTGAGATCTCTGTGACTGCTGCTGTTCCAAGATCATCTGACCTACTGTATTTAGTCATTTGGGATTACTTCCTCCCATACTGTACCATATACAAGTTAGGCTTTTTGATTTATTCCATTTGACCAATATAACTACATATTAAGCTTGTATTACTGTAATACACAGAGAAAGATGCATCTCTTGATGCATTTCTAGATTTTAGTTGTTGTTGTTCTCTGATTCTGTCCCATTAATCTTGGAAAGCACACAGTCGCGTTTGTTTTTCCCAATAATAAGAGGAGTGAAATCAATAATGTATTGCCTATTGGAGCACTTATCAGTCTGTTCCCCTGGGGTGTGTGAACTTGTGCAAGCACTTAATTGGACATAGTGGCCTTTATTTTGGCATCTTATGTGTGAATGCACATGCCTATGCTTGTGTGCATGAGTGAGTTCATTGCACGCAGCTATAGACTCTTAAGGAGTCTAATTCTTGAATCGGACAAAGAGCCCAGTGTGCCACACACAGTTCCTAGTCTCCCCCCACCTAATCAACCATGAGCCCAGGAGACAAAGGCCTTTGATGGGTAGAACAAGGAGCAGTGCAAGCCCGTCTGATTGGCAGACTCAGGGTTAAAATCGGCATTGAAATCATTGACAATGAAGGCCTTACTGCCATTTTGACCACACAAATGCCTTTTAGCCCAGCTCCTAGAAAGTTTAGAAAGGAGTAGGCTCACAATATAAGTGAGAAAAGGAAGAGAGTTAGACTCTTTGACATCTGATGGGTTTTTTCTCTCTGCCACTATTGAGAGCTTGATTAGTAAAGGTCTGGAATATATGCTTATGATGTGTTTATGGGCACAGACTCACACAGAAATCTGGAAAGCCAGTGAGAAGAAGGCTTGAGCAGCTTGTTGGATACGTGCAAACTGGCTTGTTCCCAAAAGGAATATGGAATCACGTATTTGGGATTACTCTGTGTTTAATTAGCTAAAAACTGTCAAGCCAAATAAATATATGAAGGATGCCTCACAGCCTCTAAATTAACAAACAGATGGGGATATGTTATTAAATAATAACAACTGATGGTAGCAACAGTTCAGCTAACCTATCCTGTGTGGCATAGCTTATTAACTTGGACCTTTTGTGGCCACGGGGATGCAGACTTCCATACTGCATCCTCACTGGTGCTTTGGCGTACGGCACTTAGCACTGACCATACGATGCCAGGTATCCAGGATACTACATTAACTAGTCAGAATCTGTGTACAGCCCTCCATTTTTTTTAGCTCAACATGATAAAAAGGGGGGGTAAATAAAATTACAAAAAAGCAGCCTGTACAACTGACATTTTCACTTAGCCACCTGACCTACCGAGGAAGTGAATTTTAAAAAAAGCACTTGCATGATGAAAAACAGCGATGCTAGTTCTGGAAACTGGCCGGCTGGGACGCTTTTCAGTGGAGTAATGGGAGTGATTTCACATTTGGAGTGTTTTAACACAACAATAATATCTCAGTGGGTAAAGGGTGTTATTAGAGCTTTTGGAAAGCAATCATCCAGTGGACTAGGTCAGCGTCTGGGTCAGTGACTAAGCATTCAGCCAGAGATCAAACAAGGTTTAGATGCAGGCTCGCCACCATTTTACACCTTTCCCACCAAATAACACAAAACAGTAAGCTTTTTGTGGTACAAGCTAATATTGAAAGACAATAGTTATTTTTGTAAATACTCCCAGTGATACAACTTGCCTGTAAGTGTTTGTGGAAACTCGACGAAAAACAGAACATTCAAGGTCACACAGAGCTCCATTCACTCCAGGTGAATTTATTCTTGTTGTAAGGCAAGAGTGTTGTCTGCCAAACTTCATTTTATCCAGGTATGTCCATGTTTACAGCCTGGCCCTGGATTTTGTTCTGACAGGAACAAAGTGTTATTGGAAGTGGCGCTTCTCAAATAAGTTTAGGTATCTTGGGATATTGTTCATGCTAGAAGGTAAAGTAGAAATAGTGATAGATTAGTGTGACATAGACATAAACAGGAACATCTGGGGATAAAAAAAAATGAAGCTAATGTGCAAAGTACAAAATGTTCCTCAAATGGCTATTTGACGATGGTTCAAAAACCCATGTCCAAAGGCCCAAAACTATTTTTGTTCCATGCTGTAAAGAAATTTGTGTTTTACATTAGAGTCCATATGTCATGGTCCTGGGCCAGCGGCCCAGTATTTTGTGTTTTTTGTATGAGGTTCTGTTGCTGGTATATTTCTAGTTGTGTTATTTAGTTGGGGTTCTCAGTTGTTGTAGTTTTGTATTCTTGTGCTTTATTCTGTTCCCTTCATGTTATGTTTGGTGTTTAGGTTCCCTCTGTGTGCCAGTCTCCCTATGTGTCAAGTCTGCATGTACCATGTTTAGTTACTTCCTGTTTTATTTTGACAGTCCTTTGTCCTGTGCACTTAGAGTTTAGCTTTGCTTCCCCTTGTCTCTGAAACTATATTCAGCTGTGATCCCACCTGTTGTCACTCCCTCAGTAGCCCTTGTGTATTTATTGTCTGCTTTTGTCTTTGTCGCGTCCTTGTCAGTGTAGCCATTAATGTTGGCTTAACTACTGTGTGCCTTTGGATTTCGAGTTTCGTGTTTTCACGTAGCTGGCTCCTGTCCATTTTTGTACCTCCTGAGTTTAATTAATAAAGCTTTAGTTTAAATGTAGTTTTCCTCGTGAGTCCTGCATTGGGGTCCTCTGCCTTGCCTGCCGCAGCAGAATGTGACACCATAGGAACTGACTTGATTTTGGAGGCAGCGGAGGCCAGGAGAGGAACTGCAACTTTTGGTACTTCCATGTAAGCTTCATTCTTCAGCCCTGGGGTTTTTCTCTTGGTGATATCATGATGGCGACAGCCATCTTTACATATATATAGTTCTAACAAGCCCTTTTTCCACTGACCTGGTGCCAAGTGCTCAAACCGTTCAGCATTTTTTCCACTCTAAACGCACTCGGAGCTCGGCCGAAAAACGGGTTCAACTCCAGCACCGCAAGCTAGCTTTTCTGGAACCATGAACATATGATGAAAGCAGCAGAAGGGCGTGACTCTGCCGTCTCAGCGTAAAGTTTCCTACCGCTGTTTCACTGCATGGTGTGGATTACAGGAGGAAAGTGATGCGGTTTTCACAGCTGTGAATTAGGTTGGGCTCTGAGGCTGAACTTGCTGCTTTGTATCAGTTCATATCACAGATAAAAGGACACAAAGTGCGTCCTTGTGGTCTTACTCTAATCTCTGTCTGTGTTTCCCTCTGTGCTGCACACAGATGCTGCAGTAGTTTGTTTGGACCCTAAAATGTGTTCACAGCAGAAGAAAGGGGGTGTGTTCTCCCACGTTGGTGCCCTTCGGCTTCCAGTCGAGGCCCCGCCCACACTCATACGTAAAGGAGCAGTTCACAAAGCGCGGTGAAAACGCAGGCCCGTTCTTAAGTGGTTTGCTGGAGCCAGCACTGGCACGAGCACCGGCACCTTGTCAGTGGAAACGTGGTAGCAGGCATATTACTAAATTTAGGACTATTCATTGCCTTTCTCCATATTTATGGTTTTCATTCACTGTGATCATAAATGGGTGGAATATAAGTATTATTTGATGAGTCTAGACCTTTGCTAGAAGTTTTGCATAAACTTTCGGGGGTAAAATAATCTTTCCCCAGATGGGAGAACAGGGTATTGGTTTTGGTATGTTTGTCTGTTTGTTTGTTAGCAATTACTACCAGTCTGTTTCATACCAAATGAAACAGACTGGTGACCCCAGATCACCTGATTAAAGTTTTGCCATAATTTGGCTAAGGTCAGAGGTTGTTTTTCTGAAAATCTTGCAAACATCGATAACTCAAGAACACCGTCACGTAGGATGTTCAAATTAGGGGTGTGCGGTATATATCGTCTGTGATAATAACTTAATTGCCGTGTTAACGATGCATAAGCTGACATTATCAAGTATGCTATTGACTGGGAAAAAACCAAACTCCACACGTTCACTTCTTCATGCTATAGTATAGGCTGCTGCACATGCGCATTGAGAGTGCCCATACTGTGTGTTAGCATAGCTGCCTGAACAACACACCTAAAGCTGGAAATGAGTGAACAGACTGCGCCAGGGGAAGAAATTCAGACATCGCCAGCCTCGCAGTCTACAGCCTTAGATTAATTCCTAGGCGAGGGTCATCTTCACTCGCGTGGAGGTGGTTTGGATTTGAAAAGACTGGCTTTGCACAAAGATGCCAGTTTGCAGACTTTGTAAGAAAGCGGTTGCCGTTAAAGATAGCTCAACAACTAACCTGTTCCATCATCTCCGAACAAACCCCCGCACAGAGTAAGAGAAAAATGAAAAGCTTCAGGAGCCCGCTGTCCAGGACAAACCTAAACCAGCTAAGGTGGCAAAACACACTCAGCAAACTTTAGCGGAGTCATTCGCTGGGATTGGCTCCAGCCAAGCTATTAAAATATAAGAGTTTTACAAACACATTTTTAAGTAATGCAAAATATCGTTTATTATTGTTATTGACAAATTACAGAAAATATCTATTTCATTTTTATCAACATCACACAACCCTAGTTCAGCTTCACACCATAGATGCATACACTAAAAATCTTAGACAAGTTCCCTGCAACCTTGACCTCAAGATAAAGGTCAAAGGAAAATGATGTGCATGGACAATAGCACCTATGTGTTATCTCAGTGATTCAGTGTTTGGAGAGTGACACGTTTGTGAGAGTGTCTGCTGGGGGTGGGGTTTGTTGTGCCTTGCACCATTTGTTGAGTATTGTACTGTTGCAGCTGAGTGTGAAAGTGCATCACCAAAATGTACAAGTGATTTTAGACCAGCTGCATGTGTTTTAGCTTCCACTGAAAGGAGACAGTCGAGGTGTCTGATGAGGCTGTGGACTGCCTCCCTCTGTGTCTAGGTATCTGAATTGGAGAAACTCAGTGATGTGAGACTTATCGTTACCTGACAAAGTGATACTTTACCTCAAAATGTACTTCTTGTAGTGTAATGTAGAAGAAGTATTGAGAGAAGAGAAGTTTTACAAAGACTTTAAGAGAAACATTAACTTTGAAAACTTGCTCCGTGTTTCATCAACAGTCCACAAACACCTCTAATCGACTCTGAAGGATAACTTCTTAAAAGCTTTGTGATCATCAAGTATGAAACTTTTTTTAAAAAGTATTTTTAAAGATGTTCTGCTGAGTTTCATTACCCAGCGGTGAAGATGGTCCCTATTTTTAACTGTGACCATGCTGTCAAGGCACTTCAAGACCCATGTTCCATTTCACGCTCTAGCTCCCACATTCAATTTTAATGGAAGAAATTCTCTGTCCTATCACACAGACACAATGAGTTAGAGTCGGAAAAAGATCTGATCCTATATCTTATCGTTTTCTAAATTTGTAAAGTGTGGTCAGATGGTTCTCATTTATCAAGAAATTAAGATAACAGAGTGGATGACTTTATGTGATTCTGGGGTGATGGCTCAGCAGTACTGAATTTTTAAAATGAAAACGCATCAAAGAAGTAGAAATTTGTCTTTTTTACATGGTTCAGCTCAGAGATGAACACTTTCTGGGAGGTTTGTGCCTCAAATTAGAATTGTTCTTTTACATTCCCTGAGGCGCCACTTCCTCACTGGGTACCAGCCCCAACAGGCTTAAAGATGGAGATCAGATTCTAGTGAAGGAAGTGGTATTTTCATTCTGTAAGATCTCAGACCGGGCCTTAAAGCAAGGAAAATCTCTGTGCCTGAAACCTATACAGGACTTAGGGGAAAGGATATACTGAGTGAGATGGAGTAGGGGGTGGTAACATGATGGCACTTTGGTTTCCTGTGTTAACCTTGGGATGAGTCGTTACTGACTAACAACAGAAACTTTTTGTTTCCTGTTTTAACAAGTCCTCAGTTGAAATGACTGTTTTCTCATCAGGCACAGAATTTATTTTATTTCTGTGTGAAAGGTTGGTGTGATACATGGCCATGCTTTCTCTAAATAGGATTTGAGACTACTTAACCGTTTGTCCCCTTCAAATAGTGCATGAGGGCTTTAAAACAGATGTGCTTTCGTGTGAACAAGAATCTTTATAATAATGCCCACCAAGCTGTATTTTTTTTTTTTTGCAGTTCTTTAAGTGAAAATAAGCCTTTGAAATTTCACAGCCCATTGTCATTTTTTTTCTACTCTAGGTTATGTATATTTTATCAGAATAATGTCACTTATAATGGGTTCTTTTTGTTTTATTTTTTATTGTTTACCCTCTGCCACTTTCCCACAATGCATTTTTCCACAGGAAAATCGCTCGGTGCAGAACACGAGCTTCTGTAAACTGTTTGTTTAGAAAAGATGTTAGGCAGAATAGACTTCGCCTTGCCCTTCAAACATCAGACTGAGATAAAAGCTGAGAAGGCTGGAAAATGGGAATCATATCTTCTTGATCGGTGCAGATCATTCACAGAGTGAGAATGAGACCAAGACCAAGGAGAGATTAGCCGGATTGCCTGTCTCCCTGGGCATTTGAGATAAGATCCTTACACAGGAGGCAAGGATCAGATATGTGCTTTCATTTCTCATCTGTAATTTCATTGCCTTAGTCTGAGGAAGGAGATGTATTGATGAGTGATCAGATAAACTACAGAGCGCCACATGCCTGTGCATATGATGTTTCCCTCTGGCTCTTTTTGTATCGTGAAATACTGAAGCCACTATGTGCAGGATCACTGTGAAATTATAATATCTTTCAAGTATGGCAATCAATCAAGGTGATAACTTTAACTGAAAATCATAAATGTACAAGAAACAACTTGGATATTCTCTGAGATTAAAGTGGTCCATCTGTGAGATGAAATGTAACGTCCTCTGAGATTATAGTCTGTGAGAAAAAAAATTGCACTTGCACCGTAGGTGAGGCGGTGCACCAGTATGAAGTAATTAGTGATATTCCTGCAGTCATGTGAACAGAATGATTTCACAGCACTTCATGCACCCCATGATTCAGTGGCTCATACAACAACTTTTAGCAGCCATAACTTGAAGTAAAAATTTTCTGTAAGACTTTATCATCATGGAGTGGCTGTGGCTCAGGAGGCAGAGCAGGTCACCTACTGATTGTAAGGTTGGTGGTTTGATTCCTGGTTGCTCCGGATACTGAACCCCAAGTTGCTCTCTGATGCAAGCGTTGGCGTATGAATTTGTGTGAATGTTAGACAGTAAAAAGCACTTTACATTCACACCAGCACTTCCATATGTAACTATGTTATCATGTTGTATAAGTGCTTTGAGTGCTCAGATAGCCTAGAAAAGCGCTATATAAGAACTAGTCCATTTACCAAAGCAGTCTCTCACATTCTGACCCACTTTTCTTTACAGTGTAGCTTCAGTTTATTAAAGTTTGTGGGCATGAATTTATGCACAGCTCTTGTCACACTGAGGTCTGGATTTTGATTGGGCCATCGCAACACCTTGATTTTTTTTTCTTTTTCAGCCCTTTTGTTGTAGATTTACTGCTGTGCTTGGGATCTTTGTCCTGATGGCCAGTATGCCAATACTACTTTCTAATACACTGTCAAAACCACTGACTCACACTATGGAGGACTTACAAATTCTATACAAAATGGCTTTAAATTTAAATATGATTGAGGTTATCCTTTAACATACTGAACGTTTGGCATTATTCTATTTTTCTTGTCAATGAAAATCTATAGTTGATTCTATTCTTGCTGTTTTGTGTAATATGTAAAATATTTGCACATATTAAAAAATTACATTTATTTATAAAGCACTTTTCACAGACATGTAGTCATAAAACACTGTACAGCAAAATTAAAAAACTCAGACTAATCATAAAATATTATAGAAAATTAAGATAGAATAAAATAGAATAAAAGAGCAGTTTATCAATAAGAATCTCAACATAAAACTTGGTTAAACAAAAAAATCAAGTGTTAATTTAAAGGAGTACACCCAGCAAGCAGGAGTGTGTCTAATGAGAAGTTGTCTGGGTCAATTTACTGATTTATATGTCATTACAAGAAAATTAAAATGAATTATAAAATCTACTGGGAGCCAATGTAAGGACTATAAAAAAGGATAACTTGAACTCACGTACTAGAGTGTGTTGGAATTATGGCTGTGGCATTTTGTATAGCTTAGATGCAGGAAAGAGATGATTTATCTAAACTGGATATTACAGTAACTTATGCAAGAAGACACAAATTCATGAACATTTTTCTATAGCTCATGCAAAGAAGCCATAATTCACAATTTAGAAATGTTCCTTAAATGAAAGAACCAGGAATGTGAAATAGATTTTGCATGCAAGTCAAAGCCCAGAGAAAAATCAAATATTACACTGAGATTTTGAATGTTGAACTTAGTGGACGAGCAATTGCTTCACTGATTTTTGGATATAGTTCAGCAGTTTCTACAATCGTGGCCTCAGTCTTGTTGGAATTTAAAACGAGGTAATTGTTGGAGAGCCAGTCACTTATCCAAGATAAACGGTCAACTTAGGGTGAACAGCCTATCAAGCTGACAAAGTTTTAAAGACACATACAGCCAGATGTCATCAACATAAAAATGAGAAGAAAATTTCAGTAAATAATTGAATGACACCAGCTAAAGGAAGCCCACAGAAATAATTATGGACCCAGGATTGAACCTTGCGGAACCCCACAGGTTAAAGAAGCAGCAATAGAAAACTTGCTCACCCTAACAGAGAAAGGCTATCAGACATTTAAGAGGAAACCCACTCTAACCTGCCAAGTAAAATGTTATGGTCTACAGTGTGAAAGTCAAATAATATGAGCACAGCATCTGGTCCCTACATCAGAGTCCATTAAAAGATCACCACAGACCTTTAAAAGAGCAGCCTCAGTGGAGTGCTTCTTTCAAAACCAGACCAAAAGGGTAGAAATCTATAATTTACATAATAAGTATCTGCACTGACTTTCCATAACCTTTTCTAATATTTAGCTAATCCTTGCATCAAGATAATTAATATTATTTTTTATGTAAACGAATTACCTCGGCATGTTTAAAATAAGAAGGAGCAGAATCTCACCCTGATGAGCTGTTAGTAATAGACAGTAAAGAAAGACCAATTCTTCTAAGAGTCCTAAATAGGACAGAATGAGGTAATATCTGTAACAAGGATGAAGAAGGATTCATCTCACCTATTGTTGTAACTAATTCATTAAGAGTAATCTTCATAAGGGGAGGGACTTGAAGAGATTTTGGATCCACCTCAGTCCTCATTAGTCCATCTCCTTATTCACAAAGGGATTGCAGGTATTACCAGAGAACATCCAGAGGTGGAGGAACAGTGATGCTCATAGTGCAAAATAATACCCTGGGATTATTCTTATTATGATTTATGAAATTGTTGAAATAAGAAGACCTAGCCTCTTTCACTGCCCCATCGTAAGAGTGGAGAAGTCCTTTAAACCAAACCTGTGGTGTTAGTAATATTTGCTCTGCTTTTAGACAGGAACATTGAGTCAGATTATTATCCAGAAACAACAGAGCAGTAACTACTTTAGTAAGGAACAGCCTCATGGCATGGCGGTGTTCATTAAAAGAATGAACCAGGAGCTCAGTATTATTATAATTAAATACACAAACAAGGAAAACCAATTGTATCAAAATTCATCTGGTTCTTCTCATGTTTGGAATTTTTCCTGTGTAGTCAGATTAAAAACAATGGAAATGAATCCTTTGAGTAGCAAAAAAGTCCATTTAAGGCATTCTAGTAAAAAAAAGAAAAAGTTGGGGTAGTTGAGAAAATGCAGTATGTCTAATGTCTTTCACTTTACTGAAAGAAAAATACATTTTTAAGAGTGGGTGTTGCAATGACTAATTTATGAAGGCATATTTTTTGGAAGTGTAGCAAACAATGCTCAGTCAGCTGCACTTGACCTTTCTTTCTCTTTTTTCTCTGTATCTAATATCCTCTTCTTCTCAGCTCTTCGTAGGCTGTAGAGTGTGGGCCACACATTATATGCAAAACCAACTAATTACCTCTATACAAACTTTCCCTTTAGCTTCAGCAAACCTTGTCCTTGACAAAGCCAGCAACAATGTGAGTAGCCTAGCTTGTGAATGCCAAGTACCAAGAGCTGAATAAGAGCACTTATTTCCCTTTTTAATCATCATATAGCAGGTTGTCTCAGCAAACACCATTTCCCTGTAAACAACTGCTTCATTTAAGCACAGTACATAGTAATAAAGATGAGTAGATATTTGTTCCATGCATGCTGCATAATATAGACTTGGCCAACAAAATAAAACTGTGATTTGTCAAAATAAATGTGTGTCTGTTGTTTGTTGTTTGGCTTAGGGGATCACTCTTCCTTCAGGGCTTAAACAGGTAAATAAACTATGAGTCTCACAGCGAGGTGGTGGTTTGAAAAAATGTCTAACCAACAACAGGAGCACTAGCAAACCCGCTGTTCTGCCTCTGTTTCCTAGTTTTGGCTGTTTTCCAAGCTGATCTGTTTGCTTAAACTAAACCTCTGCATCAACATGCACACTGTCCTCTGTCTGAGCTCTGCTGCTGACTGGCAGCACAGATCAGCCCCGCGTTTACGCAAAAACTCACCTTTGTCCATTTTTATTGGAACTTCTTTCAGGCAAAAGAAAAAGCACCCCACATGCACAGGAGTCTGTGCAATGCTGGGCCCTAAATAACACTGTCAGTACATTATTATTTTAGGAGAAAAGTCTGGGATACAAAACATTATGATGTGTTTAAACTCAATAAAGCATGAGTTGCATGGATGAGTTTTCTATAAATAAGACTCCAAGCCTTACAAACATTGTAAGGCTGCTGGCATGGCTGTATGGCAGCAAAGTGGGTCAGTGGTGAGCACTGCTGCCGCACAGTGAGAGGGTACTGGGTTTGAACCCTTGTGTGGGGAGCTTTTACATATGCTTGCTTGGTTTTTCTCCAGTCATCAAACACTTGCTGTGGTTAATGTTTGCTATCTGACACAAGCAATTCTAAATTTGAAAAGATCTTTTTTGTCTGTTTAAATAAAGGTTAATAAAAACGCTTTACTACTGAGTGCTGTGAGCTAAATGCTAATGTGTGTGTGCTAGTCTTGCCATGTTTATCATATTACACTAACAAGTATAACTTGTCCTTTGGCAGTGGTGTGCGACACTTCGAGATGTGGCATAAATTCTGGCATTGTGCATTGTCACTGTTGTAAAGGAGTGTGTTTTAACTGGAACTATGATTTTTTTTTTTTGTATCTTTATTCAATGCCCAAATCTAAGCTGCAGCTATAAAGGTGAAAGTAAAAAAACTATAGTGCAAAACACAAAGTTCTAAAGTGAACAACAACTTCAACACACCAACATGTTTCATGTGACTCTGGTAACATCTCACAAGATGGCATTATGTGATACCTCTGGAAGAGAACACAGTGAGCAGTCATTTGACTTTCAAGTATTAGTTCATAAACCAAAGCACTGAAATCAATAATATGGGAGCCATGAAAAAAATCATTTTCTAAGAATTAATATTTTAAGATAATTTTTTAATATGTTTGATCAAAGCAGTGGAGAGACTGACTGACCCACAGAAAGATGTTGTCGTTACCATCCCCATAAAGGTCAGGCTACTCCCTAACCTTTAACCATGCTGCTTGCAGTGCTAAAAGGTCAGGGAGTAGCCTTAGATTGACCGTGTCTACTGCTTAATTTGATTTTGCTAAAGATGTTGTAAACATATAGAAGATCATACATGCTGAAGAGGACTTCTCACATGAAGATAAATGACTAACGCTGAGTTCCAAGTGGTTAATGGCTCAAGAGCACAAAGTAATTCATAGCATTAGCACTGAATAAAGGACTGGAGACACACACACACACACACAGACAGAGTTCAGGCTGTGTTAAAGAATAAAGGTGGTAGTATTAAATATTGACTTTAAAGCTCACTGACATTGTACAGACTCCATTTTTGCATTACAGACTGAATATTTCTATGTATGTTTGCTTGTGTTTTAATAAATAACTGCCCTTATTTCCCAGTTTATTTTAATACCATAGAGTCTTTTATACCATAGACTTGCTGCTCTGCCCCAGTTAATCTTGCCACACTCTTCTCTTCTTGTGTGCTCCAGGTGACTGGCACCATGGTTAACATGAGGAGCAGCCTGCACCAGCACCTCGCGAGGCTGGATGAGATCTTTGCTACGCGGGGTGACTACGTGCAGACCCTGCAGTTCATGCAGCAGATGGCTGACAATGTGATCAAACAGCTGCTCGGCCTGTCTGACTGGGAGAAGGCTAAAGTGGATCTGGCATCCATTGCTGATCAAACAGCAACCGTAGAGTACTACAGGTGAGAACAGAAAAGTACATGTGTCAAGCTTGTACTGTGCAGACTGGTCAGGAATCTGTTCACGCTCAGTATGGGCAATGCAAAGTGTCCAGTTAAACAGGAGGAGAAACCCATCCAGAGCTCAAGGACAGGATTCAGGAAGTACATTTCTCCCAAAAGTTAGTGTTTTTCTCTTTCCCTGAATATTTTCAACAGTTTAGAGTGCCCAAGAAATTATGTGGGAGGCATGCACGTTTATTTCTACAATGCAAATCAGGAAAAAAAAAAATCTATCTATATCTCTATCTATATCTATATCTATATCTATCTCTATCTATATCTATCTCTATCTATCTCTATCTCTATCTCTATCTCTATCTATATCTCTCTCTCTCTCTCTCTCTATATATATATATATATATATATATATATATATATATATATATATATATATATATGAATGAATGCCTTAGGAACAAGTTGCATCTTCATACATATTCTTCTAAGCATAGGTGAAAATGGCTGCAGACCCCAAATGACATTCATGAACGTTATGATAAAAATACTCCAAATTAAGTAAAAAAATATAATTTGTTTCTTAGAGATACTCACAAACCTGCATACAGTCGTGGTATCAGGTTCCTTTTATAGCTGCACTGAGCAGTTTGAACACAATGGAATAGATAATTCATGTGCAGTTAGTTACTTTGTACACGTTATGACCTGAATATATCACATAATAATCAGTGGTTGGGATGAAATAGTGTGTGTGTGTGTGTGTGTGTGTGTGTGTGTGTTTGTGTGTGTGTGTGTGTGTGTGTCTGTGATTTCCCTCTCAGACACCGTTGTTTGAGCTGTTCAAAAATAAAAGCATCCTATTAAATCATCAGCAATTATTGCATCATCCAGACATCCTAAGTGAAGAGACTAATGATAGAATTACAACTATAATATGCTAAGAACCTGGCCTGGCCTCACTGCTGTTGTACTCATCTTATCATCTTAGAGACAAAAAAATGGGCCTATGGCCCTTTTTTTTTCTTCTTTTTTTTACATTTCTTGAATAGGCTCAGCGGTGTTTTGTTTTGATCTGTAATGCAACTCCTCTGCTCAGCCAATAGCTCAATACCCCACATTGTTCCATGCTAAAAGAGTAGACGGACCAGAAGCAGACAGCCAGACTTTGTAAGCTGGTAATGGACTCATTATCACCGCTTCAACCCAACAAATAGTTTGTGCACAGTTGGGTGTGTGTGCTTCCTATTATGTTTTTTTGTTTTGGATGGTGGTTGTTGTTTTTTTCATGTTGGACTTATAAAAGCCTGTGTGCTGTTCCCTCATTCAGCCCTCTTTAAAATTGCTCACAGTGGTTGTTATGTTACTTTACTTAGTCTAAATCTAACATTATTTCTTCCACAAATTGCTCCATATTCCTTTCAACTGTTGCCCAAAGCAAAACTCTTGCTGTTCTTAAGCATTATTTGTTTACCATGGTGTTGGTTCTCTCTCTATCTGTTTTTAACCAGATCAGATATAGATTTTAAAAACTTCAGTACTTTTTTAGCTTAGCTAGAAGGTTCCTGATTGAAACCTGCTGCAGGGGAATACATGTTCTCCCAGTGGCTGTGTGGGTTCTCTCTGTGCGCTGCAGTGTCCTCCCACAGGCCAAGCACATGCCTGTTAGGTCCACTGGTCATTCTAAATTGGCCATATGGATCAATCTGAGCATGACTGATTGTCGGTGTGTGTTGAATGTCTTCTTCAAGGATAACCAGTTAAAAAAAGGAAAAGAGCTTACTGTCCATTCCTTATTGTTGGTCCTTTGATTTGAAATAAAATACATTGCAGAGAGTGAAATATGATTATAAATATGATTTAGTGTTCAGTTTTGATTTTGAGAGAATTTTTTGCTTGTAACTAGACATGGCAATAGAGTTCATCTCCTTAATAAGAGATGATGTAATTTACCATTTGTAATTTAGGCTGAGTAGAAAAGTGACATTCAATAGAAGATGTGCTTTGGCTGGGAAGCAACAATAGTTACCGGCAGCTATAGGATCCAGTCACTCTGACCTGTCCGTGAGCGAGGTCGAGAAAGCTGCCCACTGCTGCTCTCTAATGTCGAGTGCAAACATGCAAACTTCGACTTCTACTGTCTGTTATTATAAGCTTTAACTATTATCCTTATCAGCCTTTTGACACTGAATCTAGCAAATCTGAATCTTGTTTCTTGTAATTTGTTTCTTGAGGAAAAGAAACCGTGCTGTTTTATTATACATACATGCCACCCCTCAAACTCCCAGGTGTATTCATGCTTTGCTCAGACTCTGATTGGTTTAGGATAACAGACAACAACGTGGTGGTGTTACTGAGCTACCTCCTATGCTGATGCCCCCCCCCCAGTACTGTACCATGCCAAGGGGGGTAAGATAAAATGAGGAAGGAGGTGGTGGCAAGGGAGAGAAAAGGGGCTAAAAGGGAAAGAGCGTGATATTAAAGAGGCTGACAAAGAGTGAGGAGGAAAAAGAAAAAGATGGAGAGGGGTAGAAACAACATAAGAAATGAAATAGATGACTATTGATACTGAAATGATTCCCTACAGTTTTTTATAGCATGGAACATTCAAAGATATGGATTTGAATCCATTCATTATAAACTATCTGGACAGGTTTGCTGTGTCCAGTCACAAACTGTTCACATAGCAGATGGTTACAATGAGGTGGACAACCGCACCACATTATACCCTCAAGCATGAGCACACTTTCACACACCTCTAACGCACGGACCTGCTGAGGTCAGATTAGGTGCTATACTTTCCTCTTTCTTTCCTTTTCTGTTTGTTTTATTTCACGTGGCTCCAGCACGGATCGTATCTTTGTTGTCGTATCTGCCACAGTTTGATTTGATGAATAAGATTCTCTCCAAAGTAAATGCTGTTTGCTAAGCATAAGCTGTTTTTTAACTGATGCTAAAACCACTAGCTAGCTCAGCATGGTAAGGTGCAGTTTTAAACAGTTATGTGGCACATACCACTCAAAATTCATATTTTAGCATGTGTAATTTAAAATACATTACTCATGTGATGCCCGCTTTGGAAACATGTTACTGGTAGCATTCAAGAAAAACTCCTCTCCAACTGGTTGAATTATGAATGTATTATTACTGGTAGAAATGAAGTCAAGACTACAAAAATAAAGCCTAAATTTCATAAAACTTTAATTTGTCTTTAACCTCCCATATTCCATCCTCCTCCCATAAATAAAAGGCACTCAGCAGCAGTTTCATTTTCTGCTCTGTCTGTGTCTGCAGGTGGCTCACATACCTGCTGCTCCTCATCCTGGACCTGATCATCTGCCTGCTGGCCTGTCTGGGACTGGCCAAGCAGTCCCGCTGGCTGCTCACAACGTGAGTCTTATATACCTTGTGACACTGGGCTATTTTACAGCAACAAGCTATCTTTTTTTCACAAGAAAAGTGGTAATCTGTTCCACTTTTTTCATTTCTTTTATGTGATGTTTTTCTGCACTTTCCTTGCACAGCAGGAGAGAGAGACAGTGGGTGAAAAGCAAAGGCAGGATATATAAAAGGAGTCGGTTGGGAGATTAGTAGACTAAGCCTAACTAACTAACTGGGGGATCTTGTGGAAATAAAATATATTTATTTTGCTTTTCTGAAAATAATTCATCTGTTTTTTCAAACAAAAACCAGATGAATTAGTGTGAGTTGGTGAAGATGAAGGATGCTTAAAGCAGGGTTTGCATCTCTTCTCATGGTAAACTGCCTGTGAACAAGGCAGCAATGAATCACATCCTTGCTCAAACACTGCTCTGACAGCCATATTGGGTTTCACCATTTGCTTTTTATTATTGCCAGCAGTGTTGAACTTGCTCAGAGTGTTACCGTCTCAGTGCCTCTGCTATATAAAGTGGATTGGAGAGCCAGGAAGAGAGATGGCATCAACAACACAACTTCCTGAAGATTGTTCGGCCTCTCAAACATTTAACCTGTTCTAAATAGAATTACTTTCAGCAACAGACACAAGTATATCGCGAGAGCAGTTAAATATTGGCAGTGGCAGTGGCGCAGTGGGTAGGTGCTTACCTCGCAACCGGAGAGTCGCAGGTTCGAGCGTGTGCTGTCATTGTGTCCCTGGGCAGGACACTTAACCCTCATTGCCCAAGTGTGAATGTGGTTGGCGGGGCCGTAGGCGCGGATTGGCAGCCACGCTTCTGTCAGACTGTCCCAGGGCAGCTGTGGCTACATTAGCAGCTTACCACCACCAAGTATGATTGAGGTGTGAATGAATGGTGCACAGAAACAGTACCGTGAAAGGCGCTGTCTAAGGCATTATTATTATTATTATTATTATTATTATTATTATTATATTAGACCAATTTTGCCCCTTTATGCGTGACAAGAAAACAAAATGAATGATACATACGTGACACCACATGTCACATGATTAACAGGTTTTGGTTTGTCTGCCTTTTAACAGGCGGGCAGAATGTGCAGCATGTTGGTGTTGATGTGAACACTATCACGCACACTGTAGTGCATGTTTTGCTGAAAAGAAGCTTTCACAGAGCATGAAATCCTCCCTGGCTTCTATTCCTTCAGTCAGCATCCTTCTGTCTCTCACAATCAGTCATTTTAGGGTTTGAGCTGTGCTAAATTTGCCCTACTAACCACAAACCCACCCCACCGACCTCCACTCCATCCTCCAGCTCCAACCTCCAACAAGCACACGCACACACAAGATGAGTCAGTGTGAAGAATATCTGCCCTCCCCAGAGATCCTCTCTTCCACTAGAGTGGAAGTGGTTGGAGGCAAATTACACTCTGGAGGCCGACCAACTCTTTCTGGTACATCCCATCTGGCTGGGTGTTACTGTGACACACAGTAAGAGCTTACACCTACACAACAGAGATTTGTAAAGCTCACTGTCAGCGATATTTATTTGGATATCTTTTACAGTTGTTGGTTTTTCTGAAGAGACATTTTGAAGAGGTTGTAATTTTTTTACTTATGTCTTTAATGCAGCAAAGATGTGTTTTGTTTAGGGTGGTGACTAAAAACTGCCATCTCAAATGTACATACACAAAAACAAGAATATAAACTAAGTGTAACCAGCTTCAAGTACACGTGTGTTCCTAAAGTAAAGCACAGAGGAAATTAATTTCCCTGGATGGCAGAGATCATTAGAACTGTGACGAGCAATCATACGCAGCACGAGCTGTGTTAAAAGCAATAAACAGTTTTACAGGGAAGGTCAGGACTTTTTACGTAACCTTGAATATCCTGATTACTAACCCAAGAACACTTTATAAGCCTAAAGTGAATAAAGCAATGCCTCCAGCCTCCAGCCGAGTCAGCTTCAACAGTCACGATTCGCTGTAGAACGTTTCCAACTCACCCTTTTAATCATGGTGCCGTAAATTAGCCTCATTACTGTGCTTGTATACTGCTGATTTGCATTTAGAGTAATGTAAAGCAATCTGAATTGCACTTTCATGGGCACAATGAAGAAGTGTTTTGAATGAACATATCTGGCAGATGTTCAGTAACAAGATATTTCATTTATCTTACATAACATTAATATGGCCTATTGTTATGATACTTTGGTCTTGGAAAGATACTGAAAAATGACGATAATACTAGAAGCTGCAAAAAATGTGAGCACACCTTTCACCCTGCAATTCAGCTTTCAGTTGTGTTATCTTAAAAACATTTCAGTAAATCATCTCTCATTAAATAGCTATATACATGTGAAATATGTACGCCACTAATGTTTGGCTTTTGTCTTCTTAGCTAATTGCTCTTCAAACATAAAACATCAAGCTCTTCTCAGGAGACAGTGGGAAGTGACAGTACTAATTTGCCCCTCAAGGGAAATCTAGATTCAGAGCTCACATTTAGGTGCTGTAGTGGGCGTGGGGCTGCTGACAGCAGCAGTCTCAACAAGCAGTGGTACAGCGCTCAGGTTAGTGTGTTGGCACTGTGTTGTACTGATGCTTTAAGTACACCTGTGATCAAAAGCTTGCACTGTATGTCGTGTAGTTGGGGAATATCCCATCCCACTTGAGTTGGGCTTCCTGAAGAATCTCACATTCCACATCATATTTGGCACAAATAAATAAGTAAATGAAAAATAAATGAGCCAGGGAGAGAGAATGCTTCTACCATAGTGGGAAAAGTTAGTTTATCCATTACTGTTAAACAGTATTTTAATCAGTAATATGAATTTGAAAGGCCAGAATACCACAACTTTTTCCCTCAACACATTAAATAAAATATAAAACTAGATTTTTCTTCAAAAATAACATCAGGTTTCCCCTGATGTTATTTTTGAGAACATTTCAAGCTGATGAAAATTTGCATTTTTTTTTTCAGGTAAAAACTGTGGTGTGAATTACCACTGCACGTAAAACTGTGCAGTGTGTCCAGCTGCAAACACAGCAGTGGAGACCTGGTCTGATTTTTTTGGCAGCATGGAACGTGGCATAAATTCCCTTTTTGCATCTGCGCCTCTTGCAGGTGCAGCTTGACTTGAAAAGCTTTCACGACATCATACATGTGAATGATCACGTGGTCTGTCCCTGAAGCTGCAGGTTTAACACATTAAGATGCTTCATTATTGCAGAGAGAGGCAGACACCTCTCATCCCGGAGCCCTGCCGACGCTTTTCTTTTACTTTCCGTGAACTTGACAGATTTCCTCAGGCAGCTCATCTCACCTGTGTGATCAGGCACATGTGTGTATGTGTATATGTATATATATGTATATGTATATATATGTGTGTGTGTGTATGTGTACATATATGTATATGTATATATATGTGTGTGTGTGATGTATGTATATATAGTATATATATATATATATATATATATATATATATATATATATATATATAAAAACTGATTATTATGACATACTATCAAATCAGCACTTCTGGCTAGGTATAGTTAATTATAAATTAATTCATAAAGACAATACCACAAGGGAAAATGTATTATGTACATATTATGCACATATGTATATTTTGGACTGTATAATCAAAAACAGATATATAGGATGAGCAGGTTAGGGGTAGGAATTAATAAGCATTTGCTTCCTCCTACTCCTTTTTGAATAAAAAAAAAGTCACTGATTGCATGTAGACTTCTTTTTTATCTGTATTAAATTACATGTTCAAAATAAAGATTGATTGATTGAAGGCACGTCACCAAATTCAGAAGTGCTGACCGATGTTTTATCCACTGATCACTGTGTCATTGGCATCACGGGAAAACGGTTTAGTGTGCAGGTCTTGACCTGCGCGGCATCTGTTGCAGTGTATTGTGGGATTTGTAGTATAAGTGGTGGGAGGATAATAGCCATATGAAATTATCTCGTGGGCTGAATATAATTATATTGCGGGCTGTATTTGGGTCGTGGGCTTTGAGTCTGACACGTGTTTTAGAGAGAAGAGGCTTTCTCCTGTTAACCCTTCCAAACAAGCCGGACTGGGCTTGATGAAATTTGGCCTTGTAGTTTTTGTGTAATCTTGCTGACAGAAAGACAGACAATCAGCACAGCACATGTAACCCTGTGAGGCTCTTTCCTGGGAGGAGGATTAACACAAGTGTCAGAAAATGAAATAGAATTTTCCTTATCCCTTTATAGTTGTTGGAGTCACCAGCAAGAGCCAGATATGATACTGGTGTAAAGTGTTCTGAAACACTTGTTATTCAGCCACATGTGGTTACAGACACACATTACTGCAGTAATTACAATGAACAAGTAAGGCAGTAAAGTACTTTTGCATTAGTTCTGCTTGTTGGCTTTAAATTAAGATAAGAAATCTGTGAAGCCTCACTCGCTTTCCGATCTTATAAAGCGTCTGTGCCCAGTGAGGGCTCTGTATCATACAGCAGGACGAAACAAACCATAAGTATGAAGAGGTGATTTCAAGCCAGGGGACGCTGAAATTATACTGTAGAGAGGGCAAAAGGAACATATAGAGAAAGGAAGGTGAAGGGAAAATGACAGAAGTAATGGCTGGTAAGTTCAACATTGGGGGCTCGGTATCTATTCAGTGCACTGAGAGATGGATTAGCCTGGGAGCTGCAGGGTGTTGAAAGTTGAACAGGCTGGCGATGAGCCTGGACATGCTTAGGAAAAAAAATCCGATTTAAACTGTGGTGACATGCAACAGGAGCTTATTGGATTTTCTGGAATTTTTTTCAGTTAAGCAGAGCTGATCTGTGATTGTTTTATAATAGGTATTGATCTCCTGTTTTAGTGCATCAACACTTTACTGCATGCAGAAATGGACACCCAGACTTTGTAATCTCTCAGCCACTGTGTGTGGATTTTACATCATCTTCTAATAAATTGAGATCATCAGGGTGTGGGCTCAGTGTAGAACAAACACATTTTTCTGTCCTTGTGGGTGTAGGAACACCCATCCACCCGGGGGGCTGTAATCAGATGTCAGCAAACAGAGCAGATGAGCACTGTTGAGCATTCTTCGGTTCACGAAGCCTTCTTCTGCAGCTGTAATGTTGAGGCAGTGTAATCAGCTCCATGGAAATAACCATTACTGCTGTGGCTTTTTCTGATGATGACAGGCCAATGACATCAGCATTTCTTCCTCTCTGGGCTTGAGCCATTTCCTTTGAATAGCAGACGCTGTTATGACAACATCTCTGCTGTTTTTGATGCTCCACAGCTTCAAATGAATGTGGATGTGGGAATCGTATCAAATTAAATGTGTTGACTCATTTGATTATTGCAGATTTATGTGACAAACCTCAGGTACTTCTTGGTTTTCTAGCAGTGTGATTACAATAGTGTCCATCTGTAATCACAAAGTTGGAGTGAACCTACTGCAAAAAGGGTCAAGTGCTTAAATCATTGATTCAGTCACTTGGATAAATAACAAGCTTTAATGAGCCGTTGTGTCCTGGTTCACTGAGGCTTCAGTAAATCTACGTTTGATTCAACAAATAAACAGGTTACTGCACAGAGTTGCAGTCTGAGCCTGCTGTTGCTTTGTGTCTGCAGGATGATGGTGTTCGGAGTGCTGACGCTAGTCCTGAGCTGGACTTCACTGGGAGCGGACCTGGCCACTGCTGTGGTAAGCTACCTCACGTTCTCATCCCCGAGTGAACGACTTACTTTAGTGCAAAATACCCTGAACTGGTCAACTCTTGTGATATGTGACAGTTTTGAGAAATGCCTTTAGCCCTATGCATGGTGCACTTTGAAAATATGTATGTGGTTGAGGGCAAAAACTTGACCATCAACAATGGTCAGAGCAGTAAAATCACTGCTCTTTTCAGTCTCACAGACACATGCAGATTTTGCTAAACCATTAAGCTGCTGTAATTTGCATCATTTTCACAATATTTAATGTATTAGCTGCTAATTAGTGGTTCACAATCCTCCCTAACCTGAATCTAAGTACTTAAGGTTTAATAGGATTTTAAGGTTAAAATAATCTGTATGAAAGAGATCCGTCACAGCTATGCAGTCATCTAAAAGGTTTTAGCACATTCGCACTGCCCAATCTCAAATTTTTCTGATCCTGTTATCCGTCGGCCACGTCATAAGCTTTTGATCTCTGCTGTCAAACAGCACGCTACTAAAGATAGACTGACAAAAAAACAAAATTTGAACCCCAGACCTTTTCAGCAGCATTATACAAGGCTCAATAACTCGATTCCAATTCAAGGATTACGACAATGTACAGTATTCAGACTGAGTAGGTGATTAATTTCACTGTTTTTCTCCATCGTCATCCGAAGGCTTAAAAAAGCCACACGTGTTTGATCGATGTGGAGGTGAGAGAGAGAAACATGAGACGCTGAATATCAGATGGCTGAGCACCCATGTTTGACTATGCTGCCTCGGGCATGTGTGCTATTTTTCTCAGGTTTGTTGCTGGATGTTGCTTTTTTTACTTGGGGCAGTAGAGGATTGTTTGCATGTGTGAATTACATTTGGAGATAATTAGCATCAAATAAGCAGGAGTAAGCAACAGCAAGAGCTTCGATCTCTTGCTCAGTGGTATTTGGTTTCACCTCCCTTTTTATCTTCATCTTTAAGTCTGCTTTGCAAGCCTTCATGCAATGCTGTCTACACTTACTGACACATTAGATCTGCTGGTTTCCTTTGAAAGCAAGGCTACCACACACAGGAAGAACAGACACACCAAAACTCCCCAATGCATGCATTGGTCAGTGCAAAATACACAATTTTTCAATAGATTATTTTTAGTCTGTTGCACTGTGACACATGTTGTGTTCAGGTCGAAATATGGATATAAGGATTATGGAAGGAACTTGAAAGCATCCAGTAAATTACGTGGTAATCTAAAAGTTCCTCTTGTTCTACATCTCCACTTGATAAATGAACAATATGACTTGGAAATTTGGAAATTTTGGAAATCACAGGTGGTGTTGAGCTTGAGACTTACTCTGTGTGATCTGTATGCTCTAAAAAATAAAGCACCTTATTGTACCTTTAGAGGTACAACAGTACCAGCCTTGCACCTGTGACAGGAGGTACTTATTTGTACCCTTGTGGTTTGTATCTTGTGGAGGCCAGTCTTGAACCTCTGGTGACAATTTTGTACTTTATTAAAAGAGCACATACATAGATCTATTAACAAGCTATAGAAGTACATAGATGTGTTAAAAAGTCATCAGTATATTTTATTATTCTTTCACACATTTGGAAATGAACTGTAACATGTTGTTTTTGTAGTTTAATTTGTGTTTTCTTGTCCTTATGACAGGTTCTGTAATAGGTTCTGAATATATATATATATATATATATATATATATATATATATATATATATATATATATATATATGTAATATATATATATTACATTTATCAAATTGCTATATATATATTAAAATAAAATATATGGAATAAAACTTGAATATATGGAATGAACTCTGAATTAAATTTTTCCAAGATGGCGCCGGTGTGTGTGTCACTGTCATGCTTTTTTATGTTTCTGCTGTTTTTGGTTCTCTGCACTAAAGAGATCATGCCTTAGACTTATATATATATTATATAGCACTTTTCATGGTGCTCAAAGCGCTCTACAATTCTGTGCCATTCATTTACACCTAAGTCATACTTGGTGGTGCTAATATAGCCACAGCTACCCTGGTCTGACAGAAGGATGGCTGCCAATTTGCGCCTACGGCCCCTCCGACCACCACCCACCACACAACCAGTGTAGACACTTGGGCAATGTGGGTTAAGTGTCTTGCCCAGGGACACAATGGCTGCACACACTCAGACAGGGACTCGAACCCACGTCCCTCTGGTTGCGAGGTGAGCACCTACCCACTGTGCCACTGCCACCCCACTGCGGTAGACGCGCAGGATGGCTGGTAAAGCTGAAGATTTCTCAACTGCGACTTTCGACTGCTTTCTGGGAAAGTATGGATTATCTCCACACTGCATTGTGTCCTGGTGCTTCCTGGATCCCATTGATGCCTGTGGTTGGCCTGGATGAGGCGCTTTGACCCCGCCTCCCCTATTCGCCTCAGCTTCGCTGTCGCGGAGTGAATTTTCGGAACTTGAGGTCAGTGCACCGTGGTCCAGCTGAAACTCAGGTTCAATGATAGAACCCGTGCAGTCAGACAGGAGTGTCGCAGAGCTGAACGCAAGTGGAAGAAAGACGGGCTGCAGGTGTCACGTCAAATCGTAAAGGCCTGTTGGTGCTGTTATCAAAACACTGTTAAAGAGGCTAAAAGAGAATACCTGTCAAATATCAATGCATCCAACTCCCATAACCCACGCCTGTTATTTAAAGCTGTCAGCTCTGTCCTGAATGCTCCACAGTCGGCCTGTTTTGAAACCTCTTCTGATATGTGTAATAAGTTTTTACACTTTTTTATTGATAAGGTTGCCACTATAAGGGCCCTCATCCCGGCCCCTGTCTCTGACCCTTCTGCCTCTGTCCCATATTCTGCTGTTTTTAACCAGTTTGAGCCTGGGACTGAGGCGTTCTTAGAGGATGTGGTTCATCATATTAAGCCCTCCGGTTCTCCCCGTGATGCTGCTCCTCCTCGATTTTTTTTTTAAAGAGGTTTTTCCTAGTATAGGACAATCAGTCCTGGCCATCATTAATAGCAGTTTGTCTTCCGGTGTGGTCCCTGTAACCTTAAACATTCTGTTGTGCAACCTTTACTTAAGAAATCTGGCCTTGATCAGTCTGTGCTTGCTAACTTTCAGCCCATCTCTAAGCTGCCTTTTATTTCTAAAATTTTAGAGAAGATTGTTTACACTCAGTTGAAGTCTTTTCTGGATAACCATGGTATTTTAGAGGTTTTAAAATCTGGATTTAAAGCCCTCCATAGTACAGAATCAGCACTGTTAAGGGTCTTTAATGATATTCTCCTGGCATCTGATTCTGGTGACTATGTGGTTCTTGTTCTGCTTGATTTAAGTGCGACTTTTGATACAGTTGACCACAATATTTTAATATCCCGTCTGCAGTATCTTGTGGGTATTCGCGGCATGGTTTAAATCTTATTTAGCAGACAGAACTATCTCAGTCAGCTTTGCTGGCTCTAATTCCTCCTCTGCCCCCTTAGTGTGTGGGGTTCCACAGGGCTCAATTTTGGGGCCCTTGCTTTTTTTACTTTATCTACTTCCACTTCCACTTGGATCCATTCTTAGAAAACATGGTATCGCCTTTCATAGCCAGATCTATGTGCCATTAAAGAAGAAGGATGGATTCCCAATTAAATCTCTTCTTGCACGTCTTGATGACATTAAAGCTTGGATGGCCCTAAATTTTCTACATTTTAACAAAAAAGACTGAAGTGTTGGAGCTTAGACCCAGTAGCTCTTGTGAGCCTCCTCCCCAGGTTGATTTGGGCCCTTTGACCTCATATGTTAGGCCCACAATTTCAAATTTGGGCTTTATAATGAACAGTGACTTTAAATTGGATAGTCAAATCGGTGCAGTAGTGAAGTCTAGCTTCTTTGACTTAAGGCAATTAACGAAGGTAAAACCTATCCTTTCTAACCAGTGTCTAGCAACAGTGATACATGCCTTTATTACATCTCTGCTTGATATGTTGGAGTCAGCCAGTCTTCGCTTTCACGTCTCCAGTTGGTTCAAAATGCTGCTGCACGTCTTCTGACTGGAGCACGTAAAAGACAGCATATTACACCTGTCCTGGCTTCACTCCACTGGCTGCCTGTGCACTTTAGAATCCATTTTAAGATCCTTGTATTTGTTTTTAGATCCTTAAATGGCCTTGCTCCACCTTACCTTTCTGAACTGCTTTGTCCCTACACTCCCGTCCGAGGTCTCAGGTCATCTGATCAGATGCTCTTACGTATACAGAGACCTAAGCGGAAGCTCAGACGGGACAGAGCTTTTTCCATAGCTGCCCCTAAATTGTGGAATGAATTGCCTTTGCACGTTAGATAATCACCTACACTGTCCATTTGTAAAACTCATCTTAAAACTCATTTATACTCTCTGGCCTTTAACCCAGAATGAGACATTGATCTTACCTGTTCTAATGTATTACAGTTTTTATTTATTCATTTAGTTTTTATTTATTTATTTTTAATTGCCTTTTTTTTCTTTTCTTTTACTCATGTGGTGTACAGCACTTTGTATTTGCTGTGGGTTTTTAAAGTGCTTGATGATGATGATGATGATGATGATGATGAAAACTGACATCACGGAAGCTCTGCGCCATCTAGCGTTTTTGTTACAACGAGCACATAATGTCGCTACAAGAAATGGCACTATGAGTCAGTCTGCAGGAATCTAGTGGCAGAATCTAAATAATGAGTAGATAATTAACACCCTGGCAAATGAATGACTGGCCAACATAATACTAGCAGTAGTGTTCCTTATCGTACTACTGATGAAGATTTTTATTCAGTGACTCAGGTCAGACGGCTCCTGCGTATCAAGCTAACCTTAGGTAGAACATGCCTTCCACATCAACATCTCAGACTCTGGACAGGGCCTGTTGTTGTGGAGAGGGCCTGTGCATGTTCTGCGTAATGTTAGCTTGGATGCAGGAGCTGTTTGACCTGAGAGGTTTGCTGCATTTGGTCTTCCACAATGAAACAGTGAATAAAAATCTTCATCAGTAGTACGATAAGGAACACTACTGCTAGTATTATGTTGGCCAGTACATGCATTTGCCAGGGTGTTAATTAGTTATTCATTATTTAGGATTTCTGCCACTAAATTCCCTGCAGATTGACTCATAGTGCCATTTCTTATAGCGACATTATGTGCTTTACATAATGAAAACACTAGATGGCGCATACATACATACATACACAGGAGTTGGACAATGAAACTGAAACAGCTGTCATTTTAGTGTGGGAGGTTTCCTGGCTAAATTGGAGCAGCCTGGTGGCCAATCTTCATTAATTGCACATTGCACCAGTGAGAGCAGAGTGTGAAGGTTCAATTAGCAGGGTAAGAGCACAGTTTGGCTCAAAATATTGCAATGCACACAACATTATGGGTGACATACCAGAGTTCAAAAGAGGACAAATTGTTGGTGCACGTCTTGCTGGCGCATCTGTGACCAAGACAGCAAGTCTTTGTGATGTATCAAGAGCCACGGTATCCAGGGTAATGTCAGCATACCACCAAGAAGGACCAACCACATCCAACAGGATTAACTGTGGACGCAAGAGGAAGCTGTCTGAAAGGGATGTTCGGGTGCTAACCCGGATTGTGTCAAAAAAACATCAAACCACGGCTGCCCAAATCACGGCAGAATTAAATGTGCACCTCAACTCTCCTGTTTCCACCAAAACTGTCCGTCGGGAGCTCCACAGGGTCAATATACACGGCCGGGCTGCTATAGCCAAACCTTTGGTCACTCGTGCCAATGCCAAACGTCGGTTTCAATGGTGCAAGGAGTGCAAATCTTGGGCTGTGGACAATGTGAAACATGTATTGTTCTCTGATGAGTCCACCTTCACTGTTTTCCCCACATCCGGGAGAGTTACGGTGTGGAGAAGCCCCAAAGAAGCGTACCACCCAGACTGTTGCATGCCCAGAGTGAAGCATGGGGGTGGATCAGTGATGGTTTGGGCTGCCATATCATGGCATTCCCTCGGCCCAATACTTGTGCTAGATGGGCGCGTCACTGCCAAGGACTACCGAACCATTCTGGAGGACCATGTGCATCCAATGGTTCAAACATCGTATCCTGAAGGCGGTGCCGTGTATCAGGATGACAATGCACCAATACACACAGCAAGACTGGTGAAAGATTGGTTTGATGAACATGAAAGTGAAGTTCAACATCTCCCATGGCCTGCACAGTCACCAGATCTAAATATTATTGAGCCACTTTGGGGTGTTTTGGAGGAGCGAGTCAGGAAACGTTTTCCTCCACCAGCATCACGTCGTGACCTGGACACTATCCTGCAAGAAGAATGGCTTAAAATCCCTCTGACCACTGTGCAGGACTTGTATATGTCATTCCCAAGAGGATTGGCCGCAAAAGGAGGCCCTACACCATACTAATAAATTATTGTGGTCTAAAACCAGGTGTTTCAGTTTCATTGTCCAACCCCTGTATATGTGTGTGTATGTGTATACATATATATATATATATATATACACACACAGTGCCTTGAGAAAGTATTCGGCCCCCTTGAACTGCCCCACTTTTCAGTTTTTTATTTGTTAAAAAAGTTTGACACATCCAATAAATTTCATTCCACTTCATGATTGTGTCCCACTTGTTGTTGATTCTTCACAAAAAATTAAAGTTTTATATCTTTATATTTGAAGCCTGAAATGTGGCGAAAGGTTGAAAAATTCAAGGGGGCTGAATACTTTCGCAAGGCACTTTGTGTATATATATATATATATGTGTGTGTGTGTGTGTGTGTGTTGAGATACAGCATGTCACCCTGGGCGATACACTTGTGTAGACTGTACCTGTAGGACACATATGAACTCTCTGGACCCCTGTTTCTGTTTCTGAGAGTTGAAGTCTGCCTGGGTCTTTTCTTTGGCTGAGAGTAAACATCATAAAGGCTGTGCTGTAAAAGCAATTATCTGAACAATCTGCACTGGCTCCTCAGACATTGTTTAAATGTGTAAATAGAGGAGTGTGTTTATGTCGATGCAGGTGTTACTTCTTAAATTAGATGTTTATGTAAGTGGTACAGGTGTGTGTGTGTGTGTGTGTGTGTGTGTGTGTGTTTGTATAAATGTTGGGCAGACAGTAGACGGTTGGTGGGTGGATGGACGTGGATGCTGTGACTCAGTGTGGTCTTCACAACTTTCAGTGGCTAATCACAGACATATATAATATGCAGAACACTAACGTGAGTGTGATAGTGTTATAAATAAATGTTGATTCACTCTTTACTCTGTGAAATGTTGAAAAAACATTTCCTAGAACACACTTTTTTAAGAGTTTGAAGAGTATTTTATTGTCATATGCACAGTAAACAGTCAGTTACACTGAACAATGAAATTCTTTCTCTGCACTTCTTCTGCTCCGGCTCAATAATAATAAATATTAAAATATATAAATATATAAAGCTAGACAAAATAGACAAATTATATACATGAGCTAAACCGTATAGAGGAAGTTGCAGTGAATAAAGTGTGTTAGTGCAGTGGTACAGCAGTGGGTTAGTGTAAACAGTCTTGTGTAAAGTGTCATATGCATGTAGTGCAATTTGCAGTCCAAACTACAAAGCAGAGCCCTGTGTGTGTACGTGTGTGTGTCAGTCCACATGTCAGAGGTGGTAGTACACCATTCGAATGGCCTGTGCAAAAACGCTGTTCCTCATTCTGGTGGTTCTTGATTTCACACTCTGATACCGCCGCCCTGATGGCAGGAGTGTGAAGAGGCTGTGTTGTGGGTGTGCTGGATGTTACGTGCTCTTCTGATGGCTCTGGTGTGGTAGATGTGCTCCAGTGACAGTAAGGCAACTCCTGAGATGGATCTGGCAGTCTTCACCACCCTGCGAAGAGCCTTTCTGTCCTGTGCAGAGCAGGGTTGGTTAGACGCTCCTAATTAGACTTCAGGGTCTTTGCGGCCTCTGTACACAACCTACGGAAGTGTCCGACCTCATGTCCACATTTATGCTTGTGTAGCTGGATTGTGTGTTCATTACCTTGTGGTTGTGTGCTGGTGTTTTTGGTCCTCGCTCTTTGTGCTCAGTTTTTTGGCTGCAAACATATTTGTCCCTGTTTTTTCACTTTCTTCATTCCCTCACATCCATCCCGATAGTTTCAGCAGTCTCCCTCCAGGAATGTGCTGACATTTGTGAGTCCTTATATTGATGCTGTGATCATTATTCCTGATTGTTATTATCTGACTGATAAAGTAGCCGGAAATGCACAAGAACTGAGCAGGTTAATCACAACGTTGCGTGCTGCGTGGACCCAACAGCAGTCACGTTTCTCTGGAGGTGCTCCAGGTTAGCTCGTAGGATCAGAGCGGTTTGTGTAGCTGCCCTGTGTGCGCTTCTCAGCTGGACTTTGATGTTGGTGTTTTTTCCTGACTGAGGAGCGTTCACACATTTTCTCGCTGCTCTCTGTGCTATCGTAGTAAAAACTCCATATGGGACTCTGCTGCTTTCTCTGCAGACGCTGCATTACTGTGAGGAGCAGCGTGGCGAGCACGCGCACACACACACACACACACACACACACACACACACACACACACAGTTGCCTGATGGCGCTCCGAGCTTAAACTCGGAGAGAAGAAAAAAATGATTTCATATGAATCCACAAGGCTTTAAAAAATGACAATATCTATCATTTCAGTTAGTTTTAGTTAGTTTTGTAAACTCACAATTCAGTTTTAGTTAGTTATCGTTTTTTCCTTTTAGTTTTAGTTTTTATTTATTTCAGTTAACAACAATGTTTTTTAAATTTTAGTTTTCATTATTTCGTTCATTTTCATTAACTGTAATAACCCTGGTGCAGAGCAGTTCCCAAACCAGAGGCCATTGGTGAGAATGCTCTCGATGGTGCCCCTGTAGAAGCTGCTAAGAATTTCAGCTGGAATGCCAAACTTCTTCAGCCTTCTCAGGAAGTACAAACGCTGCTGTGACTTCTTTACAGGCAAGTGGTGTTGTGTGACCAGGAGAGATCGTCACTGATGTGAGTGCCCAGGAATTTGAAGGTGCTCACCCTCTCCACTACCTCTCCTCCTATATGGAGTGGTGTGTGTTGCACCCTTCTCCTCCTTGGATCAACAATCATTTCCTTAGTCTTGCTGGTATTTAAGGAAAGATTGTTGTCCTGGCACCATGCCACCAGGTCTGCCACCTCTCTCCTATATGCTGTCTCATTACCTCCGGTGATTAGTCAAATTACTGTGGTATCATCAGCAAACTTGATGATACTGGTGTTGTGCTGGGAGGCAACACAGTCATGAGTAAAGAGAGTGTACAGCATCGAACTGAGTACACAACCTTGGGGCGTTCCAACGTTAATGGTCACTGTTCTTGATGTGTGATTCATAATTCTGCCAGACCATGGGCTTCCTGTCAGAAAGCTCTGGATCCAGTT
>JAMQGT020012738.1:0-65000 GCA_024447675.2 Pterophyllum scalare | reverse complement strand
CTAATGTTTTGAGGTTGTACAATCGGCCGTTTAAAGGACTCCAAGTTTATCTTTGAAGCTTAAAGAAGAAACTCTTATTTTTTCTATTTTTATTTGGACATTCAAAAGAAACTGTTAGCTCTATGTAAAAAAAATAATCTTTTTTTTTTTTTGCAAAATCTTGTGAATTTGAATTCTGTAACCAGCATTTACAAGACTATTTAAATATGGCCAAGGTAATTCCTGACTCATTTAAATGCACCTAAGAATGATGTTGTTATAGCCATATGACTTTCTTTTTAACAGTAAAAGTCTTTATTGGAACTGTCACTTGCAGCGCTCGCTGCGTGGTTCGGAATTCGTTTCTCTGCCCCTCAGGCGTCATCTTTGTCAGGCTCTTCCCCTCTGCCCAGCCCTGTCAGTCTGAGTTACATCAGTAACAATAACAACAGTTAAAAGCAGCAAGGATCAAAGACTGTCACCATTATTTTTCTCTTTCTGTTCTTGTTTCCTTGATGCATGACAAAGCATACCTTAGTGTTACAAAACTGCCAAGACAAAGGGTTATGAAACTGCACATTAGATGAAACAACCTGGTGAGCCTTCCTCCTCCAGCTCTTCTGAGGATCCGTGCAGTTACTCTTCAGGGAAGCAGTTTGTGGGTCACTTCACTGACTTCCCAGCTGAACTCAGTCAGCAGTTAAGTCAATTTCTGCGAAGTTCTGGTTCAGCAGAGCTCAGATCTTATTATCTGGCTCTTGTAGACATGCCCTGAGGAGGACACCACAAGAGCACAGCAGCAGAGGGCAGACGAGCATCACCCTGCCTATAAACAAAGTCGCCCTCTTTTCTCTGTCACACAGATAACCAACAGGTGCAAAGTTCACAAGCAAGCTGGCAGATACATGACTTCACACTGACTGGCAAACACACAAGTCCCCCCCCTTTTTTAATCTTACTCTCTTAGGTGTTTGTCTCTCTGCAGTGCCTGAAGATCAAACTTCCTGCCCAGATATAACACTGCCTTTGGCATCACGCCTATGCCAACTCTTGATCTATTTTTATCATCTCTTCTCTTTTTCTTACTGTCCTCCTCCATACACTCTTTGTCCTATTTTTTTGTTTACTTTTCTTTTTTTGGCTTAGAACAAACTCGCCTAAGTTAAAGCTGGAAAAAATATTAAAGCCAGTAGACTGCAGCAGAGAGCTATTGGCATGATCGTGTAGATCAAGAAAAAATGTCAGATCAGAGGAAAGCAATTACATTTATGGATAGTTGAGGTAATTGACCACATCTTGTTTCAGTTTAACACCTGCCCCAGGCGGGGGGGGGGGTTTCCAGGCTTGTCTTGTTAGATTCGATGACTGTGAACACATAGCTTTACTTTGAAGATATGGCAGATTAAATGATTTACAGTCATACTTGAATGTTAATTTAAAAAGGCAGAAGGGACTGTCTTTCAGGTAGATCATCCAGTTACCTTGGGCTGAATTTGGATGCTTATTTTGCCCTCTGCTGGTGAGATGGGGTATTTTATCTCAGCTCGGTGCCCTACAAAGCCAAAGCATACTAAAACCTGATATCTTAACATGTTACTTAAGTATAAAATATTATTTGTATTATAATAGGAACATTTTACAAATCAAACTATGCAGCTTGAAATAACTATATAAAACAGGGACAAACCCAACCTGTGGTTTTTGGCCATTAACCTGGATTTTCCATTTCAATAAATTGCCAAATTAAATAATATAGAAATAAAGTCTATCATTATGGTATTAATGTTTTTGCCTGTCTGAGACATTTGCATACATTTTTAGAAATGGCTCTGCATTTATATGTGGTGTCTGTGAGTTACTATTAAAATTAATGTTCCACCTCATCTGCTTGCTGTTCATTTGCGTGTGCTTGCAGCCTCTGGCCATCTTCCAGAGGTCTCTGACCACCATGCAGATACAGATCCAGGGTCTGTTGCAGTTTGCCGTGCCCCTGTTTCCTACAGCGGAGGTATCACACACCGAAACACTTTGATGTTATAGTTTGGGGGAGTTAAATTGCTTTAGGGATTGTAATGAAAATAAGGGCAGAAGTACTTTTCAGTAATATGTTGAACTCTCCACAGCGAGATCTCCTGGGTATACAACATTTGCTGAACTCCTCGGAGGCCAGTCTGCACCAGCTCGACCGCCCTGCTGGATTGCAGGGGGCTCAACAAGGTTTGTTCACTGCATCCTAATTGGCATTAGAAAAACACAACTAGGTCACTTGAGAGTACATTAAGTGCCCCTTCAGGACATTTCAGTGTAAAACTGGAAGAGGAACTGGGAACAGAGCAGATCAAGGTAAATAAGAAAAAAGTAGAAATGTAACAAGATAAAACTTCTTTAAAAAGCCTTTTCTTGTTGTTTGCCAGTTTAACCTCTGCCTGCTCATGACTGCAATGCGGCTTGCATGAATAATGTTGAAGTCACACTGTGCTATACAAAAATGAAGAATATGTCTTCCCGGAGATGACGCACACCAATGCTCCAAGTATTTTTTCATCTTTGGTTCATTTTTTCCGAGTGTAAGGATACCGAGCAAACCGTTTGTCTGCATGTCTGTGTTCTGCATTTGACCTCTTTAGGACTACCTGGATGCAATGGTGGGGGTGTGCTATGATGGAGTGGAAGGTGTACTGTACCTCTGCCTCTTCTCCATTCTGGCAGCCTGTGCCTTCACTGTCATGCTGTGTGCCATTCCCAGGGCATGGAGACAAATTGCCTGCAGGTCGGTACATTTTCAGGCTTGTCTGCCTCCCTGAGTGCCCTCATTTTCTCATCCTGCACCAGTCTTTATGTATTTCACAGTGTACTAGTCTAAGCCAGCACATACCAAAGAATTCTGTCATTTGAATTTAATGTTTTGTTTCTGGCAGGCACTATTTACACTGTACCAAAGAAATACATGGCTCCCTCCAATATCATAAACCTTTCCACTGATGTTCCTTTCCTGAATTTTCCCTCCAGGGAACAAGATTATGATGACATTGACGAGGAGGACCCGTTCAACCCGCGGGCGAGGAGATTAGGGTCTCAGAACCACGATCATACAAACATGCACAGCTTCTGCAGCTACAGCAGCAGCATGGGCAGCCAGAGCAGCCTACACCCGCCCGCCCCGGCTGCTCTCAACGCCCCGGTGTCTGAGTACATGTGAGTCAGAAACGAACAGCTCATGGGCCAAAATACGATTTCAGCCATATCCCGAAGTCACTTCTCTCATTCTTCCTGCAGGAACCACACGGCTCTTTTGGGGGAAATCCACGGTATGAGATGTTGCCTCTGATAGGACGAGGCTCTCCACCCCCATCGGTGCGTTGGGTCCCAGAGGCCAAGTCCTTCCTATGATGCCATGACTGTCTCAACTAAAAGACACATTTAGCCTTTGACACACAGGAAGTGGTTTTCTTAGAAATAACTTGTCTCTTCCATTTTTAACATGGTGACTCAGCTGTTACATTTTACCTTCACATCACTTAAATGTTAAGGCAGATTCTTAATAACAGATATGTTACACACTGTGCCTTTTCTTTCTGCTGTGAACAACATACAGACTCACAAGGAGAGGAGAAGTAATTTAGTCAAAATTTAATATGAACAGAACATCATTTAGGCTCTCTCAGGCCTCACTCTCAGGAGAAGGTGACACAGGTCTTAACCCATAAACTCACTGTCGACACTCAAGTTTTCCTTCCTCACTGAATTAATCCAGCCCCTGCTGGGCTTCTTGTCTCTTGTTATATCACAGAGATGAAAATAGAAGCATTTTAAATTAAATTTTCATTGGGAACATGCTCCTAATAATATGCTGCAGATATCAAGTCTAGATTTAGCTTACATTTGTAGGAAAGAATACTTTTTAATCACTTAATGTGTGTACTTCTTTTTTATGTTAACCATCGTTATCATTAACCTTCAGCCTTTGATGTACCCTGCCTTTTGACTCCTTTTAATACAACCAAATAATGTGCATATTAAATTCTTCCTCATGGTTGCAGCTATACAGCATCATGCAGTCATCTTCGGCTAACAGCTTCTTTTATATATTTTTGTTTGTTTGTTTGTCATGTGTATGTTTGTATCTTTCATTTCTATATTCCCTCTTTTTTAAAAATCAACTTTTGGAGATATACTCTCAGCAGTATAGAAATCGAGTAAGTGTTTTCTACTCTCTGTCAGGAATCCCTCACTTGTACCTTTGTTGCATCTTTTTCCGTTACCTCTCCTTCACCTCACATCACCTTGGTTCCTGTGCAGTTCTCCTGTTTAGCATGACTTTTAATCCACAACCTTGTGCCCCTGTTCCAGATAGTTTCACTTAGCCAAGGGTATTTCAGCCTCTGGTGTTCACAGGGTGGTACTGTAGTTGCGTCTTCGGGTGCAGTTAGCTCATCTGTGCATGCAGTCTTTCTCCAGTCATTCAGTTTTATACCTACCCCTGCCACCAAAGCATTAGCAGTAAGAATTATTCGCAGTGTAACAGAATGGATTTTACATGGGCAGTGTTTGATATAGTAAGGGTCTGATTTATTTAAAAACAAACTATAGTTGACATCTCAAGTTTTTGCCCCGAGATAGTCTGTTAGTTATGATTTAAAAGAATACTCCACTGAAGCTCTATCTCAGAATCAAATGCTCCACCACTGTGGGAATGAGAGGCTGCATTTTAGGTTTGCAGCTCGCTCACAGACCAGTTTCATATTTTTGGAGCGAGTGCTGATATTACTTTTTAGGGAGTTAAAAAATCCCCATGTTAATTTACCAGCCAGTAGTCTTTATATATGCACACAGTCACCAGCCACTTTGTTAGGTACACCTGTTCTACTGCTCATTAACACACATGTAATCAGCCAATCACATGGCAGCAACCAAGCACATTTAGGCATGGTTAAGACGACCTGCTGAAGTTCAAACCGAGCAAGAAAGGTGATTTAAGTGACTCTGAATGTGGCATAGTTGTTGCCACACAGCCTGGTCTGAGTATTTCAGATATTAATGGGATCTTTGCACACAACCATCTCCAGGGCTTTTTGCTTGAGTTTGAGTTGATAAAATGGTGACAGTAACTCAACCACTCGGTACAACCAAGGTATGCAGAAGAGCAATATGGACCCAAATCTCTGAGTAATGATTCCAGCAACTTGTTGAATCTGTGCAACAAAGAATTAAGACAAGTCTGAAAGCAAAATGGTCCATATGCCAGTGTTTCTCACACCTTTTCTTGAATGCCCCATTGAAGAAACCAAAAAGAGTTCATGCTCCACACCCCACAGTTCTAAAGGTGCATATCATCACTGCAGTAGCATCAAAAACTTGTTTATTGGCCCTTAAAAATATATATTATATATTCATTCTCCTTTAGTTTCATTTCACTTTTTTTTTTTTTTTTGCTGTATTGTCCATGCCCTTCTGTAGTGGCTTCATGTCCCACCAGGGGGGCAGTGCCATAATTGTGAGATAGATATTCAGTGGACTATTCCTTTGAGCCCATTTTCCCTGATTTCTTCCATTACAAATGAGTTTTATGTGTTAAAAAAAAATCACCAGAACCTTTCAGAACAGGCTTGTAATATTCTCTGTGTTTGTCTCTGTGTTGGTCTTTTTTCCCACAGTACTCTCCCACTATGAGGGCCACCTACCTGTCCATGACGGAAGAACAGATTAGACACTTTGGAAATGACTTCCGAGCATAAGACTTCCCCGTTTGCCTGAGAAGGGAAGTAGCATCATTTACGCTGAGCAAGACAGCAAAATGCAGCTGTTACAAGACTCCCAGAGGACACTGTGGCATCATGTTAGTCCAGGACTCCGGTGTGTGGAGTCGAATCATAATGTAACAATAGCTGTAATCTCCTCTCTGTTCTGTACGCTCATTCGTGACATTTCTGTCTTTTCTTAGAGAACTTGCTAAACATTTCTAAAAAAGTGCTGTCAAACTTAACTAGTTAACAAACTTAACCTGACCCTTTTAAACATATTGAGAAAAAGGAAATGTTTTTCCCAATAAAATAAAAAAGAGATGCTCCTGCCTACAACTCTTCTAAGCTTTGAAATGGAGATGTGTACTAATTTTGACATCTTACATTGAAATCTCCAAAGATAAAAGACGTGAATGCAGTAGCTCATGCCTTGTTATTTTCTGTCGTATGCTTCAAGCATGATATTTGTGAAGCACAGAGCCGACACTGGCAGCACAGAGCAGGAGCTTGTGGAGAAGTACAAATTATTTACACTCACACACAAACACGCCTGCTAGTGAAGCTTTATAAGGCTACAGAGATGAAAACTACCTTGAGACCACGGCTTCTGTAAATAAGTTGTAAAATAACAGACTGTTGTGTTATTCTGTTTTTTTGTTTAAACTGTGCCATTTTTATATACTTTTTCTAGTTCTGTGTGGCAATACATAGGATCACTATTTTTTGTATTTTCTAATGGGCCATTAATTCATATCCCCTGTATATCTAATCCAGCTAAATCAATAAAGTTGTCATTTCTATCATGACTTGAGAAGCTGTGCTGCTCTCTGATTAATGAATTCAGGTAATTATTTTCATCAGATCAAACCATCCAAACAATACATGTTTGTACTGACTAACAAGGATTTGATACATGCAGTGCCATTAATACCTTTTGTGTGTTTGTTTCAGCATGTTGCACTGTACAGGCACTGAGAGTGGTGCTTAATTTTTTGTGTGTGTATGCAAACTTCAGGGTCTAATTATAAGTTGAATAAACCAGCTTTGAGTACAACGTGATGAGTCTTAATTTTGTTATTGGTCGTTTGTGCCTAAAAGCATTAGGATTACCATGTTCATTTAACTGAAACATATCCACAAGTAATTATTTTACCCTTACTTGTAGTAAGTCCCTGAATATTTTTAAAGACAACCTGCTAAAAACATTTGTAATCCCTCCCAAATAAAGGATGAACGAGGTAGTTACCAGGGTTCACTTGGACTCAGTAATGAAATTATTAGATTTTGGCGGTTTGAGGTCAAAGGTGAAGGTCACTGTGACTACATACAGTGCATCACAAAAGTGAGTACCCCCTCACATTTCTGCAGATATTTAAGTATATCTTTTCATGGGACAACACTGACAAACTGACACTTTGACACATTGAAAAGTAGTCTGTGTGCAGCTTATATAACAGTGTAAATTTATTCTTCCCTCAAAATAACTCAATATACAGCCATTAATGTCTAAACCAGCAGCAACAAAAGTGAGTACACCCCTTAGTGAAAGCTCCTGAATTTTGTGTGGCCACCATTAATTTCCAGAACTGCCTTAACTCTCCTGGGCATGGAGTTCACCAGAGCTTCACAGGTTGCCACTGGAATGCTTTTCCACTCCTCCATGATGACATCACGGAGCTGGTGGATATTCCAGACTTTGCGCTCCTCCACCTTCTGCTTGAGGATGCCCCAAAGATGTTCTATTGGGTTTAGGTCTGGAGACATGCTTGGCCAGTCCATCACCTTTACCCTCAGCCTCTTCAATAAAGCAGTGGTTGTCTTAGAGGTGTGTTTGGGGTCATTATCATGCTGGAACACTGCCCTGAGACCCAGTTTCCGGAGGGAGGGGATCATGCTCTGCTTCATTATTTCACAGTACATATTGGAGTTCATGTGTCCCTCAGTGAAATGTAACTCCCCAACACCTGCTGCACTCATGCAGCCCCAGACCATGGCATTCCCACCACCATGCTCGACTGTAGGCATGACACACTTATCTTTGTACTCCTCACCTGATCGCTGCCACACATGCTTGAGACCATCTGAACCAAACAAATGAATCTTGGTCTCCTCAGACCATAGGACATGGTTCCAGTAATCCATGTCCTTTGTTGACATGTCTTCATCAAACTGTTTGTGGGCTTTTTTGTGTACAGACTTCAGAAGAGGCTTCCTTCTGGGGTGACAGCCATGCAGACCAGTTTGATGTAGTGTGCGGCGTATGGTCTGAGCACTGACAGGCTGACCCCCCACCTCTTCAACCTCTGCATCAATGCTGACAGCACTCCTGCGTCTATCTTTCAGAGACAGCATTTGGATGTGACACTGAGCACGTGCACTCAGCTTCTTTGGACGACCAACGCGAGGTCTGTCCTGAGTGGACCCTGCTCTTTTAAAACGCTGGATGATCTCGGCCACTGTGCTGCAGCTCAGTTTCAGGGTGTTGGCCATCTTCTTGTAGCCTTGGCCATCTTCATGTAGCGCAACAATTCGTCTTTTAAGATCCTCAGAGAGTTCTTTGTCATGAGGAGCCATGTTGGAACTTTCAGTGACCAGTATGAGAGAGTGTGAGAGCTGTACTACAAAACTGAACACACCTGCTCCCTATGCACACCTGAGACCTAGTAACACTAACGAGTCACATGACATTTTGGAGGGGAAATGACAAGCAGTGCTCAATGTGGTCATTTACGAGTGTAGTCTCTTAGGGGTGTACTCACTTTTGTGATACACTGTATACTGCTGTAAAAAATTATTCCCCCCCCCTTCTGATTTCTTAGTGTTTTGCATATTTAGCATACTTGCATGTTTCAGATCATTAAACAAATTTAAACAAAGATAACCCAAATATTTATTTGGTTTTTATTTATGTAATATTAAAATGATGATTTAATTTCCTAACAGACAAAAGAGATCCAAACCTACCTGGCCCTGTGTGAAAAAAGTGATCTTCTTATGGCCCAGGACAGTGGACTCATCTCTATGCTTGTCCTGTTAGACCTCCATACAGTGTTAAATACTGTTGACCATAACATTTTATTACAGACATTAGAGCATGCTGTAGGTATTAAAGATACTGAACTGCACTGTTCTGAATCATATTTATCTAATAGATTTCAATTTGTGCTTTATCTATCCATGAATCCAGGTAACACCCACCAATTAGTTAAACTGCAGCAATTTCTTTCTTTTTTTTTTTAACCTGTCCTGTCCGGCAGCTTAAGCAAGAAAAATTATTGTCTGCATGCTCTGTTGTGCTAAAGCTTTGCTGTGCCAAGAGGAGCTGTATTGGAGGCGCCTCTTCTTAATTTTTGCCTTTGTTTTCTTTATTTCTTTCTTTATTTGCGAGTTTTAAATGGATTGGTCCAACAACACCAGAGCTGACAGGCAGAAGTGCAGGGGGGGGGGGGGTCACCAATTGCTGCATCTGTAATGAAATACAAAAGCACACACACAAAAATAACAAAACAAAACAACAAACAGCACCTGAAAGAGAAGTATAAAACAGAAGACACCCTTACTTGGTAAGAAGGGTGAGAAGCCGCAACAACAACCCTCAGAGCCAGAGATAGACCCAGGAAACCCAGGCCACCTGCAGCCCCCCATGAGCACCAAAGACTCAAGACCACACATCTTGATGACAACTGTGTGTTCAACCCAAGAGGAGGAGGAGGGTGGTCCCAGCAGGGGCCTCCACAGCCAAAGGGCAAGAGCCCCAGAGAACCAGTGACGATGGGCAGCCGTCCCTGCCAGAGGCCAGCCATCCCCACACAAACCAAGGGAGGGGCCCCAGGACCCCGAGAGCCGACCTGACGCCAGCAGAGCTCCGCCCACCCGAACCACAAACCCCAAGGGAAAGGCCAAAAAACATGCCAAAACACCAAGCTTCGTGCTTCAGAACCACCAAGTGCCTGAGTGGAATATGTGGGTGTATGAGGTGTATAAAATGAATATGTCTGCATGAAAACTAGAGTGCTATTAAAATTGAGGGGACAAATGCATGATGAGCACCCGACTGCCGTTCAGCAGTGCTCATCCACACCTCCCCCCAAAAACCCTCAATGTCTAAGGTGTAGATAAAACTGAGGGGCAGACAGCAGTGAAATAGCAAGTTGGGCCACTTGAGTAGTCCCACCGTCCAACTTCTGGGCGTGCAACTATTCTGCCCCACTTACTACTGTCTCCATGCATTTATGGACTCCCGAAGATCCACAAAGAAGGAGTCCCACCCGACCCATTATCAGCAGTATAAACTCAGCCACCTACAACATTTCCGAACACCTCGTCACCATCTTATCTCCGCTGTTGGCAACACACCCCACCACACTGAAAACTCCACATATTTTAAGAACAAGGTCAATAATTTTGTACTGAATCCAGATGAAACCATGGTGTCCTTTGATGTGGTTTCACTTTTCACTTGCATCCCACAAGTGAGGCAGTGGAGACCATCAGAAGACGACTACAGGAAGACGACTCCTTACAGAACCGAACCAGCTTCACCCAGATCAGATTTGTGCACTTTTAGACCTTCTGCCTTACCACAGCATATTTCAAATACAACGATGGATTCTACAGACAGAAACATGGATGTGCCATGGGCTCCCCAGTGTCTCCCATTGTAGCCACCCTTTACATGGAGGAAGTGGATAGTAAAGCTCTTGGTTCTTTCAAAGGGATGGCACCTAGCCACTGGTACAGATATGTAGATGACACCTGGGTCAAAATCAAAACCCAAGAAGTAGAAGCCTTCACTCACCACATCAACTCAGTGGATGTTTTGCCAAAACATAACCCAGAGCATTGTTTCACCTCGACAGTACAAGACTCAGCTGTACATCTGCATCTGAAGGTCAAAGGTCACTCTTTGAGGATGCCAATGTTCACATTTTGGACAGGGAAAACAGATGGTTTGAAAGAGGAGTAAAAGAAGCATCTATGTCCACTGTGAACAACCATCACTGAACAGAGGAGGTGGATTACGGCACCAACCATCCCCCCCTTACAGTGCTGTCCTGAGCTCCCTTCCCAGACGTCTCAACCCCCATTCTCACCTTTGTTCCAGTGACCTCAATAGGCCACATGAAACAATGGAGTGAGGTCCTATATTGGTTTCAACTGAAACCATTGATTGAAATGACCCACACCTCTCCCTTCACACCTTGGAACATGTGTTTACACACATGAACAACAGAGGGTCATATATCCACCTCCAGGGGACTACACCCACAGGGGTTTAAATACCTGGGTCTCTCCACCATTTGGCTGAGAACTGAAGAAGCCATTTGGATGAGGGGAGAAACATCTTCAAGAAACAAAAAGCTCCAGAGACTACTATGTTGTGATGTGAGCCGTATGATGTAATTAAAAAGGAGGGGTGGGACATCATGCAGCACAACGAGCAGAGCCAAGGGAGTGCCCCCACTCACTGCGGCATGAGCCCCCCTCCCCCCAAAAAAAGACCCTACGTGTGTGATGTGTTGTTTGATTGAGTGGGAGGGGGGGAAGTGTCACCATGGTTCCCTGGAGTCCCAAATACTTGCTTTGTAACCCTTTCCAGACTGATAGCTGTCAGTGACTTTGTTTCTCATTTGTTGTTGAAGGAAATGAGTTTTTATGAAGTGTCCAAATATGCTCATGGTATACGTTTGCTCTCATCGTCTTTACATTTAGTTGCCTGAGAAGCTCTGTCTTAGACTAGAAAATAAACATCACTGATTAATGGCACAGAAGCTCATAATGTTTGGTGTCATCAGGAACTTTGTGTCCTCACTCTCTGTCTGGGGAACGGTCAAGACTACACAATGATAGAAAGGGACTCCGAGGTCATCTGAACACCCAGCTGTTGAAATTCTCTGTTTTCCACATTTCTTGTTTTGTATATGATGTAACCAAGATTGATAAGCTGTGACTATGAAACCCTGAGATGAAGAAGAAAGTGTCAGTACTTCATGTCATATCCAGTACTCTACTGGGTATGCCGTGCAGTCCTGACCCAGATTAATCTGTAAAACTGTATGAAAATGGCTTAATTAAATTTAATAATTGAACTCCTTATTCCGTTGTTTTGTCATTCCTGTTCGATGAACGAACACGCAGAAACCTAAAAGGCTTAAGCAGCAGCTCATATTTTTTCAGATCTCATCATTGCTGGGTTTCTTTAGATCGTAGCATGATGTGTTTCTAGTTGTGCTTTTCTACCTCACTTTGTCTGACGGGTTTTATTTAAGTGATCTGTTGATTAAACAGGTCTGGTAGTAATGGGGACTGAGTGTTGGTAGTGAAATTGAACTCTGCTTTTCAAAAAAAAGAAAGAAAGAAAAAAGTGGTTAATCAGAGTTAGTTCATGATTTAATGATTGCAGGTTCTAGCTTCCAAGGGTAGCACAACTTATAATAACAACTAGTTATTAGGTTTTGGGTGCAATTACTTTTTCTCTTTTTCACAGCAACAGGTAGGTTTGGATATCTTTTTTCCCTTAATAAATGAAAACACAATTTAAAAACTGCATTTTTATTTATTTGGGTTATCCTTGTCTAATATTAAAATTTGTTTGGAAACAGGCACGTGTGGCAAATATGCAAAACACTAAGAAATCAGGAAGGGGGGCAAATACCTTTTTACAGCACTGCATGGCAGGAATGCAGATATTTTTGGACAATAACCCAGAATTCATATTATACTTATGAAGAAATATCACACAAATATCCAAGAGGATGAAATGACGATGCAACCACATTTTATATCTCAAAGGTATGGTCCAGACAGGTCTTAATTGACGGAAATATACAATTGGATCTCAGTGGTAATTCTAGTTTCAAGTGTCCCCGTTACTTTCTTTTGGTTTGTTTTGTTTTTGAAAGACTATAATTCACTATTAGTTGCTTTATGTTAAAAAAAAAACTATTTTAGTGGCAATTTTTGTTTTTTTCTCTGCCCTTTTCTGTTTTTCATTATTTGTGGCCAGTATTAAGCTGCTTGAAACTGACGGTCTAAAATTGTAATTGCCGGGTTGTTCCAGTAGATGTCAGCAGAGTGTTGCAGAAAAGGCATCTGAGTTAAGGTTACGATAGTATTTTCAGCGCATTTTCTACTAGTTTTTGCACTATAGATGTCTAAAACGGTAATTGCAGGTATGTTCCAGCAGATGTCAGTAAAGCTCACAAAAAAAGGCATCTAAAAATAGGAAAAGGTTATATACTAACTATTCGTGTGCGTAATATGTGTGACATTTGGGTCACAGAACTATATAATGGCTATATTTGCATTAACCGGTTTGAAAAAAAAAACCCCAGAAAGTCATTTATCAACATCTAACAGTGTTTGAAAGGTGTTTCTCTAACCCACAGAAACTCCTCAAATCAAATCATGTGGATTAAAGATAATGAAAGATACATTCAGTCTTCTAACTGATAAATATTTGTTTGAATGCAACTTTCTATCCAGTGTCCAGGGGGACTGTAATGTTTGTTGGATTCTAAAATAGGAGTATTACTTAGGTAGATCATAAAGTAGACTAAAGTAAACAAATGTTTTTATTGGCCTCTTGAAATCTAGTAACCAATTTTGTAAAAACTGGTTGGGCTATTTTACCACATGTTTTGTAAACTGCATTCAGAAGCATTATTATCTAATTTATTTATTCATTTATTTCCCACCAAAAGCAATCAGAAAGACCGGATACGGGTTATTATTCCATAACTGGGTGCTCTGTTGTTTACAGCAGCTGATTTGATACTGAGCTCCGAGAATCTCCAGGGACAACACGTCGCGCGCGCACGCGCGCGCGCACGCACAGAACAGGAGCGGGGACAGGCGTAGGGAAGTGCGCGTAGCAGGTGAGCTCCTGCCGCTGGTGCGGTTACCTGCCGCTACCTTTAGCTGTTTGTCTGCCCGATAAATTATTCCCGTGTTTCCCGACCCGCTTTGCGGAGAAAACCCACCGGCGCAGCGCCGGTGAGATCTCGAGGACCGAACGAGGAAGCGAGAGAGTAGAGTCGGTTGATAGTAGTAGGAAGGCTAATAACGACACGCAGAGAGAGAGTGTTAGCTGGCGCTTGTTACTACTCAGAAGATACAGACAGTGGGCATTAAAGGCAGAACCCGAGTGCGCCAATAGTTCTTGAGTGTGTGCGGTGGGCTGCAGGTGCTTTTTTTTTAGAGAGAGGAGGTGTCATGCAGGTACCGACCGGGAGCGGGATGGTCCAGTGCGTCTTTTGCTGTTGATGCGCATTATCCTTCAGTCTGACCGAAAGTGAACATGAAGGACACAGGAGAGTCAAAGGACCACCAGCTGACGGTGAGTTACAGTCTATGCTTTAATGCTGTTTTTCCCTCGAGCTGTGACGCCCTTATTAACTTTGTTACATGAGTTCATTCTGTTGGTTACTAGTTGAAAACATCCCCACTGAATACAAGCAAGCCCTTAAATCTGCTGCTGGTCACTTCACTCGGGCACGCCTGTCGGCTGCAGTCCTGTACAATTTGCATAACTGCCTATATTTTTGTTGACTTTGTAATATGCACAGAAACTATACATATATTATTGAGTTCATAAAAGATTGTTTTACACTCGATATCAAACACCGCCCTATACAAGAACTCCCCTGAATGACATCAGTACTGAAACATTAAATTTAATGAAGCTAAAACACATTAAAGGCATCATATCTAAGCATAGTTTATTTTTAGGTTGTTCTTCTTTCTAGTAGTTTCTTCTTTAATTTCTAACCACTTAAGTTTTTGGTGCTTATACCATATGTTCAATTTTCTTTTACACCACCTGCATTGCAGCCCATCCCTGAATTATTGAAGTGACTGTTTCAGTTGCCTGGTCTCTCTTGTCCAGCATTGTAATACACCTTCTACAGGGTGCTGACAGAGAGAGGACCTTATTGTTTCCATTTGTTGTGTAGGTGAATTTAAGGTGGATCTGCATTGTTATCAAAGACCTTACATACCGAAACATCACAGCACATTTGTCTTTTTGTTTTGTTTGTTTTTTATTCAAAGTTTTTCTGCTGACCTCTGAATCATGCAAATTGAGACTAACAGAAGGAAGAATCTTAATGTGTTTAATGTTGGTGGTAGTGCAATGCTCCACTCATTAAGTTGTATCTGCCAAATGCTACAGTACAATCTTCATAATTTTGGCCTCTGAAACTACAGTTGTACATTTAAAATGGTGATTTTGAGTTTCCAGTTTACCTGCTTTGGTTGGGTTGGAGAAAAGTAACATGTAAAAAAGGGAAAGAACCCAGGGTCTTCTAAGGGTGAATGTACCTGATAAGTTGAATTGTTAAAAAAAAAACATGTCTTTTACACCTGCCCTAATGCAGTGCAGCAGTGTAATATAGTTCCCCTTCCAACTTATATACTGACAGCTTTATGATTCTACGTCACATTTCATCTTCAGGGACTCTTTTTATAGCCTTCACAGAGCTACTCCAGAGCCACACTGAACATTACTCACCTGCTTTTGTCATGCCCCAAACCAATTTTAATGTTCAAAAGCAGCACAGCGTGCGGTGCATCTGGCATATAAGCCATTTTTATCATAAAATGCTTTCACTTCCAAAGAATTTACAGATTATGTTTAAAATGCAGATAAACCAGAGAAATACAGACTCAGACATGCCCTTCACCAGGGCTGGACTGGGACTAAAAATCGGCCCTGGCATTTTTGGCTCAGACCGGCCCGCAACTATGTCTTAAAAGTATTTGACACTGTCTTACTCTTGTTCAGTGTGGGCATACCTTTTGCTAATAATACTTTTTTACACTTACTTTAGTAATGCTTAAATTGCAGAGCTTTTACGTATCATGTAGCATTTTTCGAAATCTGTTATTTCACCTGTTTGAGTGCTTTTTAAATTATGTTTAACCAGCATAGAGGCTACAGATTCTACTGTGCAGCCTTTCAGCACACCTTTAACCTAAATATCTAAAATGCTATATGTAGCCTAACACTTGCTGCTCCTCCAACACTTCTCGGCCTTGACCGTTTGCTATTTTATCAGATTAAGGTGCCGTGGCTGCCAGATTGTGGGAAGTATGCAACTACCAATAAATATTGATACTAATCAATCGCCATTGCTCATCATTCTCATGTAATAGAGCCAACGTTACCTTCATCAGTCCCTGTATTATCCTAACCTTACTACCTGCTTACTTACTACACTCTCCCCTCCCTCTGTCCCTCAGTTTCCCTTTCCAAAGCCTGCATCTCTGGTTGCTCCTCTGCCTGTCTGCTGTCTTCACCTACAGCAGAGCCGGCCCAGCCTTGAAGGGGCCCTGCTACAAGATCTCACTTTGGGACCCCTTCGTACCCACTTCATGGTCCCCTGAACTTAACTTTTATTAATGCTGGAGGGTTAAAGTTGATTATTAATTTTTTTAGGATTCATTACTGTTTCAGCCTTTTCGATTCAACTTTTCAATTCAATTCAGTTTTATTTAAACAGCACCAACTCACAACAAACAGTCGCCTCTAGGCCCTTTATACTGTAAGGTAAAGACCCCACAATAATTACAGAGAAAACCCAACAGTCATCCTAATCTTGAGAATAGAGGGTGTCTGTCTCCTGAATCCAAGCTAGGAGCTGGTTCCACAGAAGAGAGGCCTGAAAGCTGAAGGCTCTGCCTCCCATTCTACTCTGAAGTATCCCACACTGTAAACCCAGATTTTTATTCAACTTAAAAATATTGAGTTCATATTACTTAAAATTGCCTAGAATGTGAACATTACTTGTTAGTGCTGAGTAGACTGTACTTTTTGATGGTCTATCTTATTGTAATTATGTGTTTGAGTTCAAACAACTTAATATCATCAAGTTTTGCACCTGCTAAAAATCTAGTTTATACCGGTTTTAACAGACTGGGATTAATATGCAGCAGCAAGGTGGTGTGGCGGTTAGCACTGCTGCCTCACAGCTTGAATAACTATCATATAATCTGGGTTCGATTCCGCCTTGGCCCGGGCCTCTTGCTGTGTGGAGTTTGCATGTTCTCCCTGAGTCTGCGTGGGTTTCCTCCCACAATCCAAAGACGTGCAGTTACTGGGGTTAGGTTAATTGGTCACTCTAAATTGCTCACAGGTATGAATGGATGTCCCCCTCTCTCTGGTGACCTGTACAGGGTGTACCCTGCATCTTACCCCCCGCCCCCCCATGACCATGAAAAGGATAGGGGATTGATTGATTAAAAGACATTTTAATTTTTGCAAACTATAAAAGATAAGTTTGGTCAATTAGAACATACAATTTAATTCAATTGGTAATGGAGTAGTGCTTACCTAACAAGCTGAGTTAAATAAATGGGTGGTGATTGCTTAAACTAAGTATCTTCAGTTACTGAAACTCTGTTATTAGTACATTCAACTTAGATCTTCCATTCCATTCCAAAAGGGCCTCAAGTACATTGAACATAGTCCACTGCACTTATTCCACTGTTTCATTACTTAAAAAATTTAAGGCAACGAGTTACCTTGGTTGTTTTTATTAAAGTAGATTCAACTTCTCTGGGTTTACAGTGTAGGAACCACGAGGAAGCCAGCAGTCTAAGAGCAAAGTGGTCTTTAGGGGTGATATGGGACTGTGAGCCAATGAAGAGAAGCCAATATGGGAGAAATCTGCTCTCTCGTTCTAGTCCCTGTCAGTACTCTAGCTGCAGCATTTTGGATCAGCTGAAGGCTTTTCAGGGAGCTTTTAGGACAGCCTGATAATAATGAATTACAATAGAAGTAATAAATGCATGGATTAGCTTTTCAGCATCAGTCTGAGACAGAAATATTAGAGTGTAGCCTACTTATTAAATTGAGTGTTGTTACAAGTGTACAAATCTGGACAGTTAGAATAGTCTCTTCTTTCTTTTAGGACATTGATATTTTTAAAAAAATTAAAACAAACCAAAAAAGTTTTATGACAAATGTGGATGAGTTTGGGGGCCCCCTGGTGGTCAGATGGCCCTATGCCGCCGCATATGTCGCCTATGCCTCCGGCCGGCTCTGACGTGGAGGCTACAGCAGCGAACATGATCTTTACACATTTTGTAGCATCCACAGTGACACTCTAATGTTTCTTTGCACGTAACTTCTCCGCACCCCCTTTGTGCCGCTTTGGTTTCTCCATGTTGCCTCTCCTTTAACTAGCGGCGTTACAGGCACCACGCAGAGAAAGGGTGGAGCCGCTTTTATCATATATCCTGATTGGTTTCAGTCACTGTCTATATTGAAGATGGGCCAATGGGCTGCTCCCTCTAAATTGTGGGCCGGTCTCTTAGAAAAAAAAAATCCAATAGCATTGGCCCCTGAGGGGTGTCGGACCCACCGGGCAAATGCCCGGTATGCCAGATAACCGGTCCAGTCCTGCCCTTCACTGAAAACAACTCATGTATCACTGAAAATAGAGTAAATAGAGTATTCTTGTGTGCTGTCAGTGTAATTTTCTTATTATGTCATGAAATTGAAAATTTCCAAACTGAATAAATTCAAAGATAACTGAGTTTGCTGCGTGTGCTACAGGTTGCCTTGAGGATCCGACCCTCAGCGATGCTGAGCAGGAAGAGGGGGCCACAATCGTGGCCCATAGAGTGGATGACCAGGTGAGATGTTGGTCTTTTAATTTTTAACTGTGCATGTGAGTGATGGGGTGACCTTGCGTGAAAGAGAGCTGCTGTCTTCCTGCCTGCCTGTCATGAGACTGCACGAATGAGGTGCCTACAGGGACCTTGGTAACATCAGCATCTCCTTTTAAAAAATACCTCATTTGTAAAGCGTACCTATCACATTGCATTTGTGATTGAATGCTGGAAGATTCAAACTCGAAGAATAAAAAGGTCTCAAAAAGTCTTAAATGTGCTTCATTTATTAAATTTGCAGATGGCAGAAAAACATAGTTGATAAGATTCATTTTGGAGTCTTATTACACTTGCTGTGATTTTAATATCACAAGAGTTATGTGAGCTGTCACACTAACAGGCACTAACCTAATAACATATTTGCAGTCATCTTGTACTGGTCTTTTAGCAACTTCAAAGTAGCTTCTAGTAAGTCATACAATGTAGATGTAGACATTCGGTTGTTGGAGAGAGACTGGGGTTAGTTTAAGAAAGCAACATACCAAGTAGAGAGCAACAAATCACATTAACATTGTTAATGAATGTTTTAACCTAAAGTAATTATTGAATATACGTGTATGCAAATGACTGGGATATGACTTGTTTTTATGTATGCATAAAAATGGTAATGTAACAGTGGGTATGGATACCGAACTTGTTGCGAAGTGCAAGGCTTAAGTGAATAATCAACAAAAACCGCACCAACTCATCTTGTAGATAGAAACACAATGTCGGTGAATTAATCTGCTTTCCCTTGTACAAAATAAATATATAGGCATACAAAAATGTATCAGCAGAAATGTGCTGTTTTTCATCTCTGGGTATTCTATAGGTCCTCAAAAAAGTATGTGTAAAGTCCAATGTTACCCACACAGTTATAACACAAAGACTGTGCCGCTCCAATTACTGAGGTCCTGAAAAGGTCATAAAAACCACTGATTTAGATTTCCATAATGTGCAGAAACCCCACTGCTTCTTTGTGACGTGAATGGCAACAGAGAGAGACAGCTAGGGCAGTAAGTAGTAATTATTTCTATTTCTGAATCTGTCTAATAATTATGAAGCCATTTTCTGCCACCTAGTCATTCGAAATGAGTAATCCATCATTTAGCAGTGCACTCCTTCAACTGCTGGTCAGACAGAACAGTGCAGTACTAACAGCCTCATGCTTGGTTCTGTTTACTCTGTTCCAGCTGTGGTCTTTTCCGCCAACCTGTTTGACATGGCTTTCCAATCTATTTGGCAAAGAAGTGGCTTCGGTTGGACCTGTTATATTAATTGTTTTTTCCATTAGAGTACACAAAGAGAGAAAAGTGAAATGAACACAGTGTAGATCGGCTATCATGGCCACAGCAGTTCCCAATAGCAAATGAGTGTTAGGCATATTTTATAAACCATAACCAATGCTTGAATTTTGTATTGTATTGTAATTTTGTATAACTGCTCTTGGATTGTTGTTGCAGAGCAGATGGGCTTTTCACTATGAGCATGGTATTTAATGAGGTTGCTATCATGTGACCTCTCGTATGACGAGGACATCTGCGTGTACAAGTCCCTTGAGGACCGTGTTTACCATTAGGCCTCGTGTTTGAACAGGTCCCTCTTTGAGACCATTTAGCAGACTGTGCAGTGATGATGATGGTAGTGCAAATGATAATGAACATCGTGACTGGGAACCCGCCGAGGTGTCTCCTTGTGCAGTGTAAGTTGATAGAGGCATTTGTGGGCCTGCTGGTGGTGGGAAGCTTCTCTTAACCAAGAAAATTAACAGTAGCAATAGCTGACACAGTGACGCAGAATTGCCTCAGTACAACAGTGACAAGTGTTGGTGGGGAATATTATATTTAATAAATGTTATGATTAGTGTTTTTTTCATGCTGTTGAGGGAATTTACTAGAAAGTGTTTATCCACGGTGCTGGGATATGACTTGTTTGTCTTAATGTAAGTAATTTAATCACACCAAGTCTTAAAGACATCAGCACTTCAGTCCGGAATGACATCATTAAAATAGGCTTGGACTCAGGGGATTAGAGCATAATGCCAGGAAGGCAGAGTAGAGATGGTGCTGACACAGCCATCATAATAAGGCTCAGCCAAACCTCAGCTAGAAAAAAACATGTTTCCTCTTCAACTTGGCTCAGTGTGTTGATTTTACTCCCAAATACCACAGCACATAGTTTATTACATCTGAGAGTTATGATGTATGGCCTCTATGAGGCTATGTCAGGGGTTCACTTGTACATGTTCACAACAAAGGATTAGTGGAGCTTACACTACACACTTGTTATTGAGACAGTGGGATTGTGGGAATCTGTTTTTTTTACCTGTGGGCTTACCTGGGCCGCCTTGACATGAATGGAGGGGATATTGTGAGATAAGGTCACAACATCACAGTGGATGTGGTAGGATTATGGTGCACAACAGGGCTGATTCTGTTTACCTGTAGCTGTCACTCCTGCTGTAGTCATCACATACAGAGATATAGCTACATTACACTTTAAATGCTTTATACACGGCACCTTTTTGCAAGTAAACAAGACAGTGTATTTATTACTTTCTTGGGGAGACAGTAAACATATGGTCCAAAGGTAGTACTCAGACAGATTAGCAGGGTGCTGGTGGCTGACTTGGCTGACTGGGTCAGAGTACCCAGATCTCGCTGTCCTGGCAGAAAGCAGACAACTTGAAGCTGCTAAGCCTGTGGAGATGAGCTCATTGGATGAGTTTTAGCTCAGGTTAAGCCTTGTGCCACCTGCTCTTTTTCTCTCTCAGGCTTACTCTTTCCCCTAGAGACATCCTGTAGGATCTTCATAGACCACCTGTTGCCCGTTACACTCAATGGGCTTTTCTTGTCCTTGAGTAAGTAGTAAACTAGCCATAAGTGAAGTGGGCAATATCTGTGAATGGGATCTATAATGTTGCAGGTTTTAGTCACTCAAGATCATAATAATCCAGTGATGTACCAGCATAGAAGAGAGGCTTTTATTCATATCAGAGTATACTATTGTGGTGTTATTTTACCTTATTGTCCTGTATGTCCCAGTGCAATAAGGCAACATCATGCCCTTTGAGACTATGGGCATTGAGAATCAAAGAAACCTTGAACTGTGTCCCTCCTGGGACTGAACCAGGGATCTTATCAGGTAAATGTGTACACCACTACACTACACTGCACTCTGCACCTGGTGTTGCCTGTGTGCACATTGAGGACCAAGGAAACCTTAAAAGCTTGTTTCAAATAAAAAACAGCAAATGAAGATTGAGCAAAATTGTTAGTTCTAAAGAAAATGAGAAACTATTTTAAAAGAGGACAGCACGGTGGGGTGGTGGTTGTCTCACAGCAAGAAGGTCCTGTGTTCAAATACACCATCTGGCCCAGGCCTTCGAGTTTCAGGTTTTCCCCGTGTATGTGTGGGTTTTTTCCTCCCACAGTCCAAAGACAGTTAGTGGGGTTAGTTTAATTGGTGATTCTAAGTTGCCAGAGGTGTGAATGAACGTGAGTGTGAATGGTTGTCTGTCTCTCTGTGACAGACCGGCGACACGTCCAGGTGTACCCCGCTTCTCATCCTATGACAGCTGGGATAGCCCCCCTTCTCAAAGGTTAAGCCTAAGAAAAGGGGCTGGATGGCTGGATGGATGGACAATGTTCTAATTCAAGTTGCATTTAGTGACTCTTTTCAAGCTTTGGAAAATCTAGCTCATGATGGTGGTTATTTTTCAGACATGTTGTGGTGAGTAGCAAGAAATAATGTAAAGCACCATCACGTAAAAAAGCAAGGTTGGAATACTGTTGGATACCAGCTGTCAGAGTGTCTCTATATGTCATTCAATCTGGAATAGACCAAACTCAGTCTGCTCCGATTTAAAAAATGGTTTTGCTTCAGATTTCTATCAAGCTTTTAGAATTCGCTTCGTATTGTCTCCTAATTAAGAATCAGTAGTCCAGTAAACACGTTATTTGTATTTACATCTCTGAACTGAACATGCCTGAGAACAAACTGAGCCTCAGTCAGACAGCGCTCTGATTTCCACCGTAATGTAATGCACCAAGACGGGTGAGAGGTCTCGCCTTAAGAGGCTAACACTAAGGCTATGTTTAGGCTATGGAGGCTAAAGATGTTCACTCAGCCTCATGTACAAGATGACTGAGGATACCATTATCCCTCACTACAGTTTTCACTCAGCCTACTATAGACTGTTGTGACATTGCACAATAAACCTAAAGCAGTAGGTGGAGGTAGGGCAATTAAAACTGATCAAAGCAGCTGCAGAATACATTTAATTAGGGCTGCAACTATTGATTATTTTAGGAATCCAGTATTCTATCGATTAATCGAGTAATTGGATCAGAAATACTTTTTTCATATTAACAGTTCATCTGCATATTTTAACTTCCGTACTGCAGTTTTTTGCTGTGTGAAACAAACAGGGTGGATGGAGCAGCTACAGAGTTCTTTTCTTCACCTGCTGATCAGGTGGTTGATGAAGGACCTCCAGCTGTTTCCCAGTAAATGTTTAATGGCTACAGGAAAAAGGCTTCTGCTTTGGACGCCAGAAAAACGCTTCCTTTCGCTCCACCTGAGCTCACCATCTCTATAACGGCTCCGCCTCTTGTCATTACCGAACAGTCGTTAGTACTAATGGTGGCACCTGCTAGCAAACTGAAAATGAAAATGGGCTCCAGAGTGGAGCAATTTCAAAATGCTGTGGCCTCTGTTTCCATGTAAACATACCAAAATGCTACTTTTTGGAAACGGGGGCAAGCGCACATGCGCACTATGGTTGCGGCCCCTATATCCACAACGCCAGCTTGTGGCCTGGCAGTAGGAGCTGCAGCATTTTCAGCGTCTTTTAGTGATATACGATACTGCACATTTTTTGTATTGATCCGATACCAAGTAAATACAGGGCCAGTACTGCCGATACCAATACTTTTAACTTGTAAAGGCAGCTTATGAAGGGGAGAGCAGTGTGTCATGATTTATGTGAGGGATCATCATTAATTTGTCAAATCTGAACACATTGTAATGACCACTAAATCACTGTGATTTTTACTTTCCACAATAATTATTTAACACAATAAAACACAGCTTTCAGTTTTTCATGTATTTTGAAACTGGATTTCCTTTGGAGACCTGGGCCCTGCACTAAGACGCAAGTTCAGCATAACTCGGTTATCTTTCAGTTATCTGGATTCATTTATCCTAACACTGGCGATCAGGATAAACAATGGTTATCAACTTAAGTTAACCGGTTAAGTTAAGTTAGTTAATTGCTGGTTTGTCCTGCAGGTTACCATGAAAGGGTGGTGTTGGCAGCATCTAACCAATCTAAAAGGGGCGCCTCATGGGTCATGTGACTCTTCTTCCACAGAAAACGATCCCTATGAGTGCCACCTACTCCTGATACATTATCACACAAAAAACATTAAAGAAATATACCAGTAAAATGCAACACTGTTGTAAAAAAGGGTATGTGATTAATGCCAGAGCAAATCCTTAAGCTGGTGATTTGGTGCACAGAGCGGTAAATAAACATTTTTATTCCACTGAATAATTTTATTGCTGAGTGGAGTCTCAGTGCTGCTGCATATTAGAGCTCTGAGACTTTAAGCTGCATCCATTTAAGCATTTAAGGTTACTCACCCACAGCCGGAGACAGAAATCACTTCAGTTTCTTGGGAGATCAAAGTGAAATTAATGTGATTAATAGCTGTTCTTGGAGTGTGTTTATGTTTCCGTCAGTGTCAAACAGACTCAGCAGCAGATCAGAATCAAGGAGAATAACATTTTATAAATTTGCTAAATCACCAAATTAATACAAACATATTCCCGTGACAAGGCGAAACACAGTTTGTGCTTCATACACAGTTTTAGCAGGTAAGATGCACATATAAACGTGTTCCTCCAGCAGAGAATCTGTACTGCGCTTTAGACATGCTTTAAAAAAAATTCATTAAAACACTGTGAAAATCATGGCGCTTCCAGCCAATTAGAAACTGAAACTTTGAACATAACTGCTGCTGACAGTTTGAGTTTTTATTCTCTTGCTGCAGACTTGATCTAGAGTAAAGATTAAATATAAAAACATTTCAATCATAGACTTAGTCTGCTACAAATTTGATGAGTCCACACAAAGGGTTAGTTTCAATAAGATAATTTAACACAGTTTAATGGGTTATATATAGTATTTGACTGCTGGAATATTGTCTAAAGGAAATCAGTCTGTTGAAGTAAGATGATAAGTTGCACTTTAGCATTAACTAATCCAGAAGAACTGATGACTCAAACATCACTTTCACCACTATATGAGCTGCCTGGTTATTCTTTGCCCTTTTCCACTGACCAGGCCCCGCTGCCAGTATTTGAACCGTTCAGCGGTTTTTCCACCAAGAACACACTCGGTACTCGGCTGAAAAACGGGTCCAACTCGGCTGGCTCTAGCTGGTCTAGAACCAAGAATGTGTGATGCAAGTAGCAGAAGGATGTGACTCTGCCATCTCAACGTAAAGTTTTCTGTCACTGTTTCACTGCATGGTTAGGTTGGGCCCTAAGGCTGAACTTGCTGCTGTCTGTGTTTACCTCGGTGCTGTACACAGATGCTGCAGTAGTTAGTTTTGGACCGTAAAATGTGTTCACAGAACAAGAAAGGGGAGCGTGTTCTCCCACATTTGTAACTTTAGGACCTGGCCACAGTCAATACGTAAAGAATAAGCTCAAAAAGCATCTCCACAGCACTACATTCAGTGGTCATACAAACATACAGAATCTCAGTCAGAGCAGTATTTTGGTCTATGTACCGTCTTAACTCTAGCTCTGCAAACGAGTCACCATCCTGTGAGTCTATTGATCACTTCTGCTTTACAAGTTGACTATTTACAGAGTACTTCAAAAACCCTGCAGAAATTCATGTATTCATACATATGTCGGTGAAAATGTCTCTTAGTTGAATTGCGTGTTTGCATCATGCAGGGTGTGTTTTAGCTTTGGAGTTGTGGAGCATGTCTTTGGCCGGGCTGATCCGTCACTACACAGTGGGGAATGCTTTATGTTGAGGCCTTGTCTCCATAGAGACACCTAGACAAGGTCAGGGCCATTGTTTGTTTTTATTCTTGTTCCTCATTATTACAGTCCCACATACGTAAGAATAAGGAAAACAGTGTCGGGCCACAAAAGGTGTGGATTTTTCCTTGTTGCTTTTGCGGGCCAGCAGGTAAATTGTCTGCATCAAACGGATTCTCTAATGGGACATCTGTACAGTTTGTCTTGCCTGTGCTGTAAGTGAACAGAAACATCACGCTATGTATTGTTAATGGCATTTCATGGACATATTTTAACAGTAGGAATTCTGTTATGTGCACATAAAAGGGGACCTAAAGCCCATCTTTTATAACAGCAAGAAGGGACTAATGTGGAGATCTGAAAGAAAACGCTCAGGGGAAGGCTCTCTCTCTCAGGTTCATCCTGATCCTGGAGAGAGTGTCAGCCAGTAGGCAAACAAAAATGTACCATTTTGCTTTGTAAATATCATGTCCTTTGAAACAAAGAGCAGCATTCAGCTTGGTCCAAGCACAGATCGACTTGATTACAATATACCCATTAATTGCCATTTTTCTGCCTTTGTGAACTAGAAAGCACCTCACCTCAAGTGCTCAGTGTAGAGTTTCCCACATCTTCTATGCAGACCTGTCAGTGAAAGGAGATTCAAATTGCCTTCACATTAGAAGCTGCATTGTAATTACCCTGATTCAGCAAAAGCAGCTCCCCTTGAAAACAACCTAGTGTAAATTAGAAAAGCTTTGCACTGCAGAATATAGACGTGCCAGCAAACATCAGTACATAGGATTCTCAGTGGCTGATAAAATTGTAAAGTTCATTTAGCCGTACTGACGGTGATCAAAGCCAGACTGCAGAACCAGATTCTATTTATAGCGTGCTTAGGAGATTTGGTACCATGCATAAGATACACTCAAGAAATATGCCTAATTTTAATTGGTGCCTCAATGTTACGCCACCCTCTGCTAATGTAGATGTCCTCTCCAACAGCCCATTGCTATATTAGCCTGTTTCTGGGAAAAACTGGAAAAAAATGGGCACACTTTGTCTATGTGGAATCTTTTTACGAGTCAGACTGTTTAAATAGTTTCACAGCTGGACAAGAGAGGGAAAGTAAATGCAAATAACATACAGAGAAAGTGCTTGGCACAGGAGCTAAGCCCAAAATGGCAACAGTGGCACCACAGAGAGCTGCAGAAAGCTGTTTTGGTCGCAAATGGAAAGTAGTCCTACTTTTTTTTGCAAATGTGGGTTAATGTGTCAATCTAGATGGACTGTTCCCACAAAGTGGATAATCTTTGCTTTCCTTATTCTCCCACCTGACCTCCAGTTGGCTTTCTCATTGATTACACTTCACCCTCCTTTACAGCCTAAGCTGTTGTTGCTTGGTCTGTGTATGTTTGTGTGTGTTGTAAGTGATCCCTCTCAGTGCCCTCTCAGCACAAGCGGCCTTTGAAGGAGACTCGACTCCTGGGTGGATTACAGCAATGCTTTTGTTTTATGCACCAGGAGACTGTCAAATTAAAAGAGTCCATTGTGGAGTAGACTATATCACACATGCTGGCTGCTACATAATTCAGACAGCATAGCAGATATCATTCAAACCATTCTGTCTTCAGGCATCTTGTGAGTCATTCTTCAGTCCTCAGGGAGTTTTTGAAGTGGAAGGAACTACTGTTATCACAACAACTTGTAATGTTGCATATGATGCAAGCATAGCATGCGTTTTGTTATGAAGAGATAAAATTGTGAGGAAAAACTCAGTCTGCCCTCAATCTTCCTCTGCTTCCTCCACTTCTCTCTAATACTTCTTACACAAGCAGGAAGTACAAGGCAGCCACAGGGCCTTAGATGTGCTGTCTCTAATAGGTGACAGGCAAGAATTTGTCCATTGTGGCATTAGGTCAGAAAAAAGTCTTTATGCACAGAATAAGGGAACTCCAATGTGAGGTGAAAAAGAAATCAATTGAGAATATCAGTTGTGAAATGGAGAGTTAAAAGAAGAGTGATGAGTGGGAACAGCAACATGAATGCCGCAAAAGGTTGAGGGAAATAAAAACGGGGAGAAAACGGATTGCTCTTGACATGCACAGATTTTCAGCTAATGATTGCAGGGTGTTTACACAGAATTGTATGCCTGGAGTATTAATGATCCGGAGGGAATCAGTCTCTACAGGGGCATTTAGTGTATGGCACCAGTCATAACAACATGCTGTCTCTCTGGTGGGGGCCATCCATGAGACTGCCTTTCCCGAAAACTGGCTGCATCGGGCAGCTAAAGTGAGAAGCAGGGGAAATGTTGACTCACAGCACTGAAGCATAAAGTAGCATGACCCAAGCCTACCTTTTCCACACGGGTGGAAGATTAGAAAAAGCTGATGTAAGCGAGTCATGTCCTCATTTCTTGTGTAGCTTTAAGAGTTGCATCAAGAATTGATTATATATGGTGACGTCATCATCTTTCCTTTTAGGCAGACGACTGAAAATCAAACCTAATTAAAGCTTAAAAAACCCTGGTTGGTTTAGTACAGTGTGTTGTGCTTTTTGAACTCGCCCAGAAGCTCTTCACCATCTAATTTGCATACTGACATTTTTAAAGGACACTCAGTTTTCCAGTTCTGAACTCCACTTAGTTTTTATTGTTTGTTTGACGAGCTTAAAACTTTTATGGGACTGCTTACAGCTTCTTCTTCTTTTTTTCTTATACCTCTTTATTCTAGTTACATGTAAGTTGACAGTCAACTTAACAAAACACAGTGCAGTGTATTTTTGAAACCTTGTTGAAAGTTGATTACGTGCCATGGTTCCATAAAGAACTTGGAAAAAAGTAATGGTTGCTTTTGTGTTTTACATGGACCACATCTCCTTCTGTCATCATGGAAGCAAAATTCACTGAAAGGCTGAAAATAGCATCCTTTGGAGCACCATTTTTGCTATTACTGTCATTATGTGTGAACATGGGTGTGAAGTTAACTCGTGTCTGGATCAAATGGACCCTTGCACAGCTTGCTGCTGCCTTTATCTGAAAGGGTCCTCCTAAGGCCCTGACTCACTAAAGATTTAACATGTTTTTCAGTTTTTGTTCTATTTTACCTGGAGGAAGAGAAATCATCTAACTCTGTTAAATCCAATTGATATTGATAATTGTAACAATCCTTACAATGAAATAAGTGAAGAATAAAAATACATAAAATGAAGTTATTTGATGTGATGTTATACTTAGCTGTCAGTCTGATATGGATGATTCATATTCATCTTTGTTAAAAACAGAACATTAAAAGTGTAAATGGAAAAATGCCGGCACAGTGACACGTGAAAGGCAGTAACAAGGTCATCTTATGTATTGTCCATTTTTGTGTCAGTTGCCTAGCAAGGGAGCTCATTCAGATGTTATACAGAAAATCTTTTTTACCATTAATCATAAAAAATTTGAAAAAAATTAAAAAGAGGACTCTGGGTACAGGTCTCCTTTTCTTTTAAGTTTTCAATTGAACTTTAAATTTGATTCAGACATTTCCTTTTTATCCTGAAAATGTGGCTCAACAGTTGAGTTAGTTGAGTCATTTTTCTGGCACTTAAATAAGATTGCAGTTAGACGTTGACCCATATCAGCCTTGGGGCTGTAGCTTGATTCTGTGTAGATCAGATTGGATAAAACTTTATTAATCCCTTTACGAAGGTTCTGTCAGGGAAATTAAAGTTCCAGTAGCAGCTTTTACAGGTAACAAAGGCACATAAACAACAGAAATCACAATAAACAAACATATTAATAATAAATAATAAAACAGACAGGTATTTCCTTATGTTGTGTTGTGGTCAGGCTCAGGCTGACTTTTCCAGTCTGTCGGGAAGGAGCAGTCTGTCACTGAACAGGCTCCTCTGGGTGCTGATGACAGTGTGCAGAGGGTGACTGGCAGCATCCATAATGTCCAGTAGTTTGTCCATAGTCCTCTCCTCTGCCACCGAGAGTCCAGTTTCATGCCGACCACAGAGCCATTGCATGTGTATGTGTATGAATATGTCTGTGTGTTGTTGCGTAATTGGTGATTGCCCTAGTTTGTGGCTTACGCCAAAACTCTGGCCCCTGACCTTGTGTTTGCTGCCACCAACCCACACCAGCCTCTGGCATAAAGCTGCTGTTGTTGGTGTACTTTTGGATGTTTGTGATGGTACCAGATCATTAAGTAATAGCTGTTCTGATAATCAGCCTAATTACGTCTTGGCATTGAGGTTGCTCTTGTGGTATTGTCTTTTGTTAGCTTGCATAATACCTTAAAAACATGTGTTTCCAGTGTGTTAGAAATCAGTGACATTTTTAACACAAGAAACAAAGAAAATGTGGTTGGCTTGTGGTTTGGTGCTTAATATCTTTGATTATTTTATTTCAGACCATCATTCATGACAGCATCAGGGCACTTCACACATAATTGTGATCTGGATGTTTAGTGATTTTTTTTTTATGGATGACAGATTGCTGTATTATTCTCCCTATGCTTTATAATAATCTGTACTTAGGCCATTCAATAACACATCTGTGCTACATGAAACAGAAATGGTGGGAGTGATGATCAAAGCTAGGAAAATCTGAAGTTTGAAAGGGACAAAATGAAGTCATTTCTGTCATCCAATTCTTGAGCTTAAAAGATATCTTGCTGCTTTGTGCAAGAGGCTGAGAGTACCATTGGGTGTATTATTGAGCGTCTGAGTCGGAATTACATCTGACTGTACTGATTTGGCCTCCGTTAGCCACAGCCAGACGTCTTATATAACCTCAGATGAAGAGCAGACCTTGCTATCAGGCTCACTGTATCAGGTATACTGTGATCCTGCACACACCTCCAATCATGGAGAGCCTCTGAAATGGGATCTACAGTAGCATTGTTGGGATGCAAAGGGCAGCACCAAGGGTTTCTATCAGATAACCAGCTGCAATTGTGCCTGTTGGACTTTCCAAAGCTTTGGTTGCATTGCTGAAAGAGCAGCTTGAAAGGTTGCCCCATAAAGGTCACTGGGTAGGCCTGATTCCATTCTTTTTGTGATCTTGATCCTTTTGTTCTTCCTCAGTATTCTTGACTTAGCTCACAGGTGGCATTGTTAGGTATGTAATTGTGCAACCAGGAGATAATGGAAGGGACTAGTGAAATGCACAGAGAGAGAGAGCAGAGCTCTCACACACAGAGATCTATACATTTATTTCATATTATGATGGGTGCATGTCATCAAATTAGATATAAATACAGCATGAGATTAAAAGGAGCGTATTGTAGACCTGATGTGGTGGCACTTCTTTTTGTGCCAGTGGCTCGGTTCAAGTCAGCAGGAAGGACTAAAAGTCTTCAAACATACTAGCAGCTCTGTGTCAGAAGACATTTCAACTGCTCTTATAACGTATCTGCCTCATACGGATCTGAGAGAACAAAAACCCTCCTATTTTAAACAGTCCAGCTGTACACAAAGTCAGACAACTCTAATATATATACACTATATGCATGAAGTCTTTGTGGATTTTCTTTGTGGAATGAAGTAGTTTTGTTATCCTCATTAGAAATTTTGCCTAAAATCAAGTGGTAATTTTGGATCTAACTGAATGTTTTTTAGATAGCATTTTTGCCATTCTTTCTTACCTCCCAATAACCTGGTGTGTGTCTGTCCAGATCTCAATCCAGCCGGAGCTTCTTAAAGTGGGAAGGCTCTTTCAGGGTAATCACAATCTCTCACAAAAGCATCAAAACAGGCATCACAAACTGTTCAAGGATGGTACCTCATCATGACTGAAGCCACTTCACTCTGATTCAGACAGCATCTTATCTTTTTCTTTAAATGTGTCATCAACTATAACTTTGGTGTTTTTACAATTCTCATCTGTCTTCAGAGGTTACTGTGTTAGATTTAATTGTTGCTGCCTCATTTATGTGTGAAAGTGACAGTTGTTTTTTTAAATTATCCTTAAGGTCATCCTCAGTTTTACCTGCTGGCAATGCACCACATCAAAGCCTGATTGTGACGATACTGGAGAATAAATTCATGACTAGTACAAGACAGGAAAGGTTTTGCTTCTAGTGTGCTGACTTTAAAATGATATAGATTTCAGAGTTTGATTTGTCATGTTATTGGTGACCCGAGCCATTATCTGTGTGTAATAAAACAGTGCTTATACAGCCGGTTGATGTCTACACTGCTGACTTTTGTTGTCCGCCTTGGCAGCATTTTCCATTTGGCACATGATAGTGGAGGGAGTCAGGGAGAAGCAACCAGGGCTGACTGGCTTGTGAAACCACACCACATCTAGGCTTTGAATTATAGATCTGCGGTGGGGGCTAGTTGTGCTATAGTCAGCAGGATGGCCAACCAAGTCAATCCTGCTGCTTCAATGACCCCAACAGCAGGTCTTGTTGATCATCATCCCCATCAGCCAAAAGGCACCAGGCGGCGGTGCTCTGTCTCACCACGCTGGTTATTGCAGTGCATAGATAACACCATCATGCTAATTGGGTTCATGTCGCTCCATAAGCAAGCTGTTGTCTGACTTTGGCTGATTCCCGAGATAATATAAATATTTTAGTCTCTTTTGTTTCTTAGCCACAGTGTATAAGTTCACGCTTCACCATTTTCTTTTTGTCAGCCTCCAAGGTCAAGTTAACATGAGTCACGCCCTTCGTCCAAATAAAAAGTGTCTGTAGCATGTGATGTCCATTGTGATGGGAGAGCATGATTAAAACTGCTAAAAATGACACCACGTTTGTAGAGGCTGTCAACCAGGAAATTGCTTTGCTTTTCACTTTGTGCTTTTCTCAGGCGTGTCGGGCTTCTAGCCCACTTGTGTCAAAATTGATGTCTCCTTCAGAGGCGCCCATGAATAAGTCAGCGGACAATGAAAACGGGTGATTGGTCCAAGTAGAAATAACAACAAGAGCCAATTTAGAACCCAGTGGAAAGTCTTACTTTGACATCTAAAGTTATGATCTTGCCACTTCTAAACCGGGATCTTTGAAAGATCATGAACCACAACCAGTCCCTCTAACCACTTTTGCAGAGGTTTAGAACTCACACAGTGTCTGCATTGATGGGTTATTGACATGAGAATGTTAAACAATTAATGGATGCTATGGCAATTTGACAAACTGTTAATAAAGGAGTCTTTGCACACTATCACAGTTTTGACTTGTCCTGTACTTTGCCCGTTAACAGCAAACACATAGGCCCTTATACCAGTGTGTGTTTGCTGTATTGCAGTGTTTGGAGGATGGTTGCTGTGCAGCTGTTCACTGACTCATGACCTTGTTTTAAATCTGCTCAATTCAAGAGAGATGAGTGTGGTTAATGTTTTTGAGGCTGAATCTGCCAGCTAACAGGTTAATCCACTGATTGTGCTTCTATCTGCAAAATGTGCTTAGTCGATCCTTGTGGGAAATAAATTAAAGGCATTTTGTACAGGTAAGTTTCTTTGTGCTTAAACATACCGTGGCTCCTAAGAGTTTTTAAAAAAGTACACAACAGGCGTCACACTTTTTCCATCTTATTCACACAGACATGTTGTGTAAACATGCACTAACCTCCTCTCTTGTGGTCAGTCATGGCTCCTTGTTACAGGGCTTGTTATAGCAGACATGAAATGCTTCTTTCTTAGCTATGAGTGTGAGTATGTTTCCAGGTAACTCTGAGCGAGAACAAGGATATGTCGGGGAGCTAATGTCAAGACTGCCACATTTCCAAGTGTTTCTTAACCCGTTCTGTACACTAAACAGTGCTAGAGGGCTAAAGTGACCTGTACCTAACCTCAGACACTTCTCAGAAGGCTCTTAATTGAATGCAGAGGACAGTCTATGTAAAGGCTGTCTGTGTTGAGAACTTCTAAACCCAGGAAGGTAAAGCACATGTCCAGACATCCTGTCTTATGTTGCCACACAGTGTACTGTCATTAGAGCCAGCAACTTAATGTCTTATCAGAAGACTTAAGAAAATTAATGTTATAGAATCTTTCCAAGCAGCAGCTGCTGTGTGTGGACGTTTATGGGTGGAGCTGCGGGAAGGTAGCGTATACTGTAACTCAAGAAACACAGATGACAGATGGGACTAGAGGTGTTATCAACACCCTTGGCCCATAATGATTTCCCAAGTGCATACACTGAGATAAAACTGTGCATGAAAGCACTCATCTGATACCCACTATACTCGTGATTATGTAAGAGCACTGTGTGCTCATTAGCTTCTCAAGCAAAAAGATTACACAAGCATGCCATGCACATATTAACAAGCTATTTTAACATAAAGCTGGCTATTTAAAGGCATACAGTGCCTTGCGAAAGTATTCGGCCCCCTTGAACTTTTCAACCTTTTGCCACATTTCAGGCTTCAAACATAAAGATATAACATTTGAATTTTTTGTGAAGAATCAACAACAAGTGGGACACAATCGTGAAGTGGAATGAAATTTATTGGATGTGTCAAACTTTTTTAACAAATAAAAAACTGAAAAGTGGGGCGTGCAATATTATTCGGCCCCCTTGCGTTAATACTTTGTAGCGCCACCTTTTGCTGCAGTTACAGCTGCAAGTCTCTTGGGGTATGTCTCTATCAGTTTTGCACATCGAGAGACTGAAATTCTCGCCCATTCTTCCTTGCAAAACATCTCGAGCTCAGTGAGGTTGGATGGAGAGCGTTTGTGAACAGCAGTCTTCAGCTCTTTCCACAGATTCTTCATTGGATTCAGGTCTGGACTTTGACTTGGCCATTCCAACACCTGGATACGTTTATTTGTGAACCGTTCCATTGTAGATTTGGCTTTATGTTTTGGATCATTGTCTTGTTGGACGATAAATCTCCGTCCCAGTCTCAGGTCTCTTGCAGACTCCAACAGGTTTTCTTCCAGAATGCTCCTGTATTTGGCCCCATCCATCTTCCCATCAATTTTGACCATCTTCCCTGTCCCTGCTGACGAAAAGCAGGCCCAAACCATGATGCTGCCACCACCATGTTTGACAGTGGGGATGGTGTGTTCAGCTGTGTTGCTTTTACGCCAAACATTTCGTTTTGCATTGTGGCCAAACAGTTGGATTTTGGTTTCATCTGACCAGAGCACCTTATTCCACATGTTTGGTGTGTCTCCCAGGTGGCTTGTGGCAAACTTTAAACGAGACTTTTTATGGATATCTTTGAGAAATGGCTTTCTTCTTGCCACTCTTCCATAAAGGCCAGATTTGTGCAGTGTACGACTGATTGTTGTCCTATGGACAGACTCTCCCACCTCAGCTGTAGATCTCTGCAGTTCATCCAGAGTGATCATGGGCCTCTTGGCTGCATCTCTGATCAGTCTTCTCCTTGTTTGAGATGAAAGTTTAGAGGGACGGCCGGGTCTTGGTAGATTTGCAGTAGTCTGATACTCCTTCCATTTCAATATGATTGCTTGCACAGTGCTCCTTGAGATGTTTAAAGCTTGGGAAATCTTTTTGTATCCAAATCCGGCTTTAAACTTCTCCACAACAGTATCTCGGACCTGCCTGGTGTGTTCCTTGGTCTTCATGATGCTCTCTGCACTTGGAACAGAACCCTGAGACTATCACAGAGCAGGTGCATTTATACGGAGACTTGATTACACACAGGTGGATCCTATTTATCATCATCAGTCATTTGGGACAACATTGGATCATTCAGAGATCCTCACTGAACTTCTGGAGTCAGTTTGCTGCACTGAAAGTAAAGGGGCCCAATAATATAGCACGCCCTACTTTTCAGTTTTTTATTTGTTAAAAAAGTTTGACACATCCAACAAATTTCATTCCGCTTCACGATTGTGTCCCACTTGTTGTTGATTCTCCACAAAAAATTAAAATTTTATATCTTTATGTTTGAAGCCTGAAATGTGGCAAAAGGTTGAAAAGTTCAAGGGGGCCGAATACTTTCGCAAGGCACTGTATATATTATATAAGAGCTTACTTCTTACATTTAGGCTCAAAGATGCAAAGAGTGAAATTGCAGAATTGCTTCTTTCTCCAGCTTTTATATCACACTGCTTTTTCTCTCTTAGGAAGATTTTCCAAGGTCACAATAGGTGAATGCGAGAAAAGATATTTTCTGTATTTTGCCTGATTGCCCATTCCTGGGCCATCCCACCTGGTTTCCCTTAAGAGGTGGCTTCACAGTCAGAAACACTGCCTGATTTGTGCTTCACTCCAGACTGGATGACCCCCTAAGAGAAGTACTCTGCTGTTCACAGCATCTTTGCTATGAAATGTGATTAGAACTTGTACGTCATTGTGTCTGTGCTACAGGAGGAGGAGGAAATTAGGAGGTTGAGAAAGAGGAAGAATGGGCATCAGCTGCTGCACATGCTGCCCTCTTCTTTTCACGTGCTATCCTTGTGTCTACAGCACATCAGGCCATGATCTTCTTCATCTGCATGCCATAGAAAAATACTGACTGAAAAGGAATAAATTAAAGAATAGTTGTGTTGCCTAATGTCTCCCATGTTTCCTCTTTCTTGTTCTCATTACTTTATCCCCTTCTCATGGCCCCTCTTTGCTGATTACAACCTGTGTAAGCTTGCCATGCGCCCCACCTTTATCTGTTTTTGCCAGTTTATTAAAAGTGAAATCCCCCCCCCTCTTGAATTTAAATTGAGAGGCTTCAAAGTGAGCAGCTCAGTGGTTGAGGGTGCGTGTGTGTGTGTGTGTGTGTGTGTGTGTGTGTGTGTGTGTGTGTGTGTCTGTGTGTGGGAGGGGGGGTGGGTGTCATCAAACAAGCTGGGTGCTTCAGGCCTCAGAGGACTCTCAAGGCCCGCTGCTGAATGAAGCTGGTCAGCTGACAAATGTATTAAACCGCTCGCTGCCCCCTTGTCATATCTAAAATAAACTTAAGTGCTTTCTGTTTTTTCTCCTTGTTGGGTTGCACAAGAGTTAAGCCTACAATGCTGCTAGAAAACTCATTTTCCTTCAGCCGTAGAAGCACCCCAAGTCAGTTGGACCCACTCTGATTCAGAGATTTGTCATCCTTATTGTATTATCTTTTTCCTGGTGCCATGATGTGTTGTTTCAGCATTGTCTCTGAAATGTTCTTTTTGAGAGATGTGATTTAGTAATGATAATGGACTATTCTTGCCAAACAGTACGATGAATGTGCTGTGGAAGAATGTGACGTTTCAACTTCTGTACTTATTCACATTCAGCATGATTTCTGCTGCTGACACTGTCACATGCATGAAAACCATATTTTTATCAGTTTTTCCAATTTTCTCCCTAAATAAACTGAAGTTGGTCTCTTTACTCATGCATGTTTTTGCTATGCTTTTTGGGTCATTATGTTCTATGACCAGGATTCAAACAGATGGTCAGAGTTGATGCTATTTGCATAAATGCATCTTTTACATATAGGCTGTGAAATGAATGTGAAATAAGGGGACTGTATTTGTCAAAGAAGTGTCTGGTATCTTCTGGAGGAAACGGCTTCCACTTTCATTTTTCATTCTTTCAGATGCAATTTCTTACTATTAATTTTTATAATAAATGGGTGGAAAAAGTTATATTAACTAAAGGGCTTACTTCTAACATTTAGGCTCGAAGGTGCAAAGAGTGAAATTGCAGAATTGCTTCTTTCTCCAGCTTTTATATCACACTGCTTTTTCTCTCTTAGGAAGATTTTCCTTTTTTCTTTTTCTTTTTTTTTTTTTACTGTCTTTTGAATCGGAGTGCATTAAAACACCATCTGCACAAGTTTTTTTAAACTGTGAAGTTGATAAGAGATTCATAAACAGAGAGATTCATGTGTTTACCCCTGTGGGTACATGAACAAATTCTGGGGTAGCTCAACTAATTAACCTTTGATGCAAGAGTGGCTGTTGGAAATTGGTGTGAAGCTGATATATTGTTCTATATAGACAGAACAACCACCACCACCACCAACCCTAATCAGGTCAGTTATTTAACACCAACAGCTGTGTTTTAGGAAATGTGAAAACAATAAAGCATGAACAGAAGGTGGAGTAGGTCCTTAAAATGAAAACATCCAGCTACTGAAACTACAAGGGATAGCTGAATACTAAGACTTATAAAAAGAACTAAATATAAAAAAAAAATCAATTGAAAAAAACAAATTTATTAGACCACCACCTAATATAAGGTTTAGGCCACAGCTGCCCTAAATTAACAGTATTGGTAATTACCAAATTTTTTTAATGTACATTTTTTTCTGTAATGCTTAATCTACCTGTGTGTACAAGCTCTTTATCAAAATTATATGTTTAATGCTAAAATATAATTATTGCTATATGTGAATTTACTGTTTTTAAACTACCTGTTTATTTTATTGTGTTTATTGTATCTTTTTTTTTTTTTACTGGCTATTACGCACTTAATTTTCTTGCTTATTTTACTCATTTTTTGTGTACAGCACTTTGTGACTGTCTGTAAACAGCACTTGATAAATAGACTTCACTTACTTTACTAAAGAGTAAAGAAAATTTTGTTTTAATGATTCAATATTATGTTTGATTCATTTCTGAATTCTTAGTGAAGTGTGCTGCCTCAAATTTGGGTATATATACTATCAATATAATTGTTAGTTTTAAACAAGTTTTTGACAGAACCTTACATCACAGCAGTTATCGCATGTCTTTATTTTGTGTTAGCTAGTCCTGGTAACTAAGGGTACCAGTGGTCATTTGTTTTTTTTCTGCTCCACTTGTGAGTAAAAAAAGACAAACAAACATATTTTTTCCCCACTTGGCGACACACTCTCTGAGGAACAAACTCTGGTTATTGGCAACTCTGTTTTGAGAAACGTGAAGCTAGGGACACCAGCGACCATTGTTGATTGTCTTCCTGGGGCCAGAGCAGGTGACATAGAAGGAAGCCTGGAACTGCTGGCTGAGGATAAACATGGATTTCTTAAAATAATTCATGTCAGTAGTAATGAAACCCAGTTACATCAGTCAGAGGTCACTAAAGTTAATATTGAACTTTGCCAAAACAATGTCAGGCTGTAATTTTCTCTGAGCCCCTCCCCAGAAGTGACATGTTTAGCTGCGTGTTCACAGAGAAAGAACAGTTTGTCATCCTCAGCGACACCAACCAGTGACAGTTAAATGTGGATCATTAAACATTAGGTCTCTCTCCACCAAGTCCCTGTTAGTAAATGATTCAATAATTGACCAACATATTGATTTATTGTGCCTTACAGAAACCTGGTTACAACAGGATGAATATGTTAGTTTAAATGAATCAACACCTCTGAGTCACACTAACATCCATGTAGATGCTAAAAAATGACAACACTGCAGATTCAACTGGCTTCTCTCAAAATGTGAATGAGTCCACCCAATGATCTTGTTCTGACATATGGGATAGAAACTGAACATTTAATAATATTCCCTGAAAACTCTTTTTTCTGATAATTTCTTAATAACATTTAAATTTATACTAATGTATTACACAGCAGTGAGGAATAGATTTAATTACAGCAGAAGTCTTTCTGAAAGTGCTGTAACAAAGTTTAAAGACTCAATTCCTCCACCATTATCTTATTCAGTGTCATGTGCCACCACAGTGCATAGAACTCTAAATCCACAGAGGTTATTTATCTTTTTAATAGTTTTACATCCTCATTAGGTCTCTGGATACTGTGGCTCCTCTGAAAAAGAGAGCCTTAAATCAGAAATTCTTGACTCCTGGTATAATTCACAAATGCCCACCTTAACTGTAAGCTGGAGAGGAAATGCATCTCACTAATTTAGAAGATTCACATTTAGCCTGATAAAAGAGTTTTTTGCTGTATTTAAAAAAATCACAAGCTTCATGAATCTAGGACATCTTACTATTCATCATTAATTGAAGAAAATAAGAACAACCCCATGTTTGTTTTCAGCACTGTAGCCAGGCTGACAAAGAGTCAGAGCTCTGTAGAGCCCAGTATTCCTTTCACTTTAACTAATAGTGACTTCATGGATTTCTTCACAAATAAAATTGAACCATTAGAGAAAAAGTTATTCACAACCATCTCACAGACATGTCTTTGTGTACAGCTACTTTCAATAATACTTCTCTGATAAATCTTTGAGTTAACTTCAATATTTACTTCCGCCAAACAATCAGTGTGTCTATTAGACCCCATTCCTAAAAGAAGTTCTTCAGTCTTAACCCTCTGGGGTCTAATTGGCCATTTTTGACTACTTTTATGTCTGTGACTATACAGTTATTCTTTAATTTTGACATACTGTATTAACACATTGGACCTAAAATCACACAAAAACATAAAATTTCTGTCAGAACGCGTTACTTTTCAAAAACAAAAATGGTCAAACAACACAGTTTCCACTGAAAAATTCTCATGTAAATTCATGTAATTCACTTTCTCTGTTTATATAACACTCTGCATATAATCAGTATTAATTTCTAGCTGTTTTCTACAGCATGTCTTTTGTCCTGTCTTCCTCCCGTCACGCGCAACCGGTCACAGCAGATGACTGCCCCTCCCTGAGCCTGGTTCTGCTGGAGGCTTCTTCCTGTTAAAGGGGAGTTTTTCCTTCTCACTGTTGCCAAGTGCTTGCTCACAGGGAGTCATCTGATTGTTGAGGTTTTCTTTATATTATTGTAGAGTCTTTACTTTACAGTATAAAGTGCCTTGAGGTGACTGATTTTGTGATTGAACTGAATGGGAGACTGTAATGATTAATGGACAGTCATCTATCTAGTCCTAGCAGAATTTTGTTAGCCTTTCAGCTGACCTTTTGGCCATTTACCTTTGACACACTTTCAACCTGAATCTTACATCATTGAATTGAGAGCACATTTGCTCATTAGCTCAGCTTTCCACCGTTATTAACAGTAAACCATACTGTATATGCAAAACACACATTATTAAATGGCCACTCTGATGTCAACACTGTTCAGCCTCTTTCCTTCAATAATCTCGTTACCCTTTTCTCCTTCATCATTAGATGGTGGTTCTGATGGATCCCATGGAGGACCCAGATGACATCCTGCGTGCCAATCGCTCGAGGGAGAAGACTTACATGTTTGATGTGGCATTTGACTTCTCAGCCAGTCAGGTCTGTCAAAAGTTAAAGTAAAATTTAAAAAATAAAAATAAAAACTGAATAAAATGTAAGCAAATTTTGTTCTTTATTCATGTTAATGTAAAGCTGTTTATGTATGACTTGAACCCTTTATTTTCTCCACCCTGTACAGGAGGAGGTGTACCGGGCAACAACAAAAGGGCTGATTGAGGGTCTTATATCGGGCTACAATGCCACTGTGTTTGCCTATGGACCCACAGGTTTGTATTGTGAGAGTGTATAAGCATTGTACAAGACCCAGGTATATTTCTTAGTTTTCAGTCTCAGTGCTTAGAGGTGTACCAATTACATGTGTAACCTTACTGATCTTTAATCTGTTAGCAGCCTGAGTTAGAGAGCTATTCAGCATGTTTCTGGGAAAAGGGAGACATATTATTAACATCTGTTTCACTTTTTGATTTTAGCAAAGGTCTGATTAGAAAATGAGTCATGCTCTACATCCCACATTTCCAGCAGGTCATCACAGTCTGTCAAAGACTAGGACAGAGTCATTGCTGCATCAGGTTTCCAGCCTTTCTCCTGCTTTCTGACTGTAGTCAGTCATGCTTCCCTATAGTAACAGTTTAGCTTTAGAATTGCATATGTGCTTGAGTATGATACTTTTAAAACTGCATTAATGGGTTTTTTGTCCCTGGAGCTTGAAGCTATAAAGTTAACATGTTAGCACCTAAGAAATATTTTTTTTTGGGGGGGGTAGCAGTTGATATTTATTTACACCTCAAATTCTGACTAAAATAATTCACCTCTATAGCTAATTTTGTCTGTCACTGAATGCTGATCATGTAGTGAAAACTGGATTCATGAGAGGTCTGTTTTGTTGTATTTTGTTTTCAGGCTGTGGGAAGACGTACACGATGTTAGGGACAGACAAGGAGCCAGGCATCTACGTTAGAACGCTGAATGACCTGTTCCGTGCCATTGAGGAGACCAGTGATGACATGCAGTACAGCGTCTCTATGTCCTATCTGGAAGTAAGTCTTTTAATTTTTTACAAGAATTTGTCTCTAGAGCTGTATTCTTACCACAATCACATGAGCAATGTTACAGACATCACTTTGATTGATCACTCAGTAACTACCACTATTTTCTTCATGTATGGACTGTATATATTTATTTCTGCTTCTGTCCACATCTCAAATCTCAAATTGGATATTTCTTTCTTTTTCTTTTTTCTTTTTTTTTGTTTTTTACCAACGTCTGGTGTCCTTGTCACATCTGAAGTGAGCTGAGCATCCTTATCTACAGCCCAGCAAAGAAACTTAGATACAGATGAAGATTGTTATAGATCCATTTATATTATCCCATGCAAATATTTACTAATCTTTACTATTAACAGAAGTCAAATACACTAATAAAAAAAGAAAAAGAAAGAAAGAAAAGAAAAAGAAATGCAAGTGGGCAGCATGGTTGTGTTAGGAATTATTTTTTACTCAATGAATAAAGGACAAATGTTTAAAAGTAAACTCCAATAAATAATTAACAGTGAATCAACCAAATAATAAACAATTAAATAATACATTAGACAGAGAGCAACAGATAGAAAGTGCTAGACTAACTTCTCTGTCTCAGTCTGTTATCTTGGAGGTTCGGCAACAGTACGTACAATTAAAACATCACCAACGTCACCATGTTCTGTTATTAATCTGGACAAGATTGCTCATTATGACAAATTAAAACATCAGGAAGAAGATGTGCTTTATGACTCTACGACGAGACGTAGATGACGAGAGGAATCTGGGTCATGAAAAACCAGCTCAAACAAGACTGAGTGACGAAGGCCGATTCACAGCGCCCAGAATTTGTTTCTGTTTAGATAAGTGGCGGTATGAAGATGTTAGACAGGAACACGGGCTCAGAGGGAGAGCGAGGAGGCCTGTCTCCTCCTCTGAGTCCCCATGCGCATGTGTGATTTCTTCTCATTCTTTAATATATTAAATGTCTTACCTTTTTAATTAAAGTGTTTCAGGTGTTATCCTTTACAAACAAGCCTGGTTACCTGTCAGTTGCCTCACAGCAAGGAGGTCCTGGGTTCGATGCACCATCTGGCCGGGACCTTTCTGTGTAGAGTTTGCATGTTCTGTCTGCATGAGGTCTATGCGGGTACTCTGGCTTCCTCTTACGGTCCAAAGAGTAGGGATGAGGTCAATTGGTGATTCTAAATTGCCCATCGGTGTGAATGTGACTGTGAATGGCTGTCTGCCTCTGTGTTGGCCCTGCAATAGGCTAGTGACCTGTCCACCTGCCTCTCACCCTATGGTAGCTAGGATAGATGAGGTTGATGAGGAATTGCTGTTGTGACTGTTCCAGCATGAGAGCCTAACTGATACAGATATTTGGTGATTAAAAAATCCAATATATGAGCCGATAATTTTTGTTTCTTTCAAACACATGAAACTTAAACAGAATTTCATAGCATGATGTGTGGAGTTATTTATGAGTCCTTTCTAAGATAATATGACAATGCAGTTTATAAACTGTCTTGTTTTATTGTTCCAACAACTTGAGATTTACTCATTTAAGCTGTGGCCAACTCTCCTCGGATCAGCTCGTTTCCAAACATGTGGTGAACTGGGAAGTTTCAGAGTGCTCTCTGGTGGACAAATTATGCAACATCAACACTCATGGTTGAAGGGTCTTCCTCCCAACTTTTCTTTGGTGTTGTAAATTTTCCTTTATATTATTATCACAGCCGATTCTGACCTCATTCTTGATCATGGAATAGCTAATACTGTAGGATATATCAGCCCCAGTGATATTAGCCCTGCCTGTATATTGCTTGGGCTCTACCTAGCACCTCACCTTTGTACCGCTCTCCAGTTAGATTTCCAATAAGAGCAATCGGATCAGCAGTGGTGCTTTCATGGCATATATAAATGGTCCCTATTGATGGAAATTTGGCTTTTTCTATTGTCACTGAAGGCAGGAAATGGCTGAGAGGTTTCTCAAATGTTGTACAACAAAATTAATTTCTTCCATTTAATGGATCACCCAGATAATTTCATTCATAAAAACTTTTCTCCAGATTAAATTTAATTAACCTATCTCTACAGGTTTTTTATTTTAAATCTTCCTCTGTTCAGTGTCTGTGCTTTATGTCCCATCTTAGTATTTTCCTTAGATTACCTAGTCTCAGATATGCAGCATAAGTTTTCAGTCTCAGATATTTATTTGTAGTTCCCCCAGGAGGCCAACATCCAGGAGTTGCCTCTTCTCTGTTAATGTCTTTTGCAGGTATCTCTTAATGAAGCTGCTGCCTGATGACCCATGAGGCATCTATTTCTCAAACTAGAGACTTTGATGAACTTGTCTTGCTCAGTTGGGCACTGGAAACTCCCAGTTCTCTTTCTGTTTTAGTTAGAGGTAGTCTGTGCTGTTCTGTGAAAGGAGTAGTACAACGAATATTTTTTTCTTTTTTGGGACATTTTTGGACTATATTAAACCCCACAAATGCTGATGCATCAGTCGCTCAACTAGGCAAAGATAGTTTGCTGAAAATGTAGATATTTCATTAAAAATCAGGTTATCAATTTAATGTTAATAAAATCCGATGTTTTGTTTCTGAGTAACTCAACAGTTGGTAACAGTGATGACACTAATTATTTATCCTATAGCGATACAGAATATACAGAATGTGCTTTTGTGCCATTGATTACCTCCATATCAGCTGTGGTGTTTAAATGCAACATTTAGGTGAAGTCAAGTGATGCAAATGATTAATCAAATTAATTAAACTTCCTTTGAATTAAGTTTTTCAGGTCACTTTCACATGCTGGGGCCATTAGTTTAAATCTGAGTTTGAGGATGGACTGAATTGAGATTTGCTGAACACATTACAAGAAAATAACAGTAATTATATTGTTAAACCATCACTTAAAGTCTTGAACTAATGCATGCATTACTTCAGCACACCACTATGAATTATAAATGAACTATAAAACCACAGGCTAAGGATGGTGGTGTGCCTACTGGCTGTGGTTGCACACCTCATTACTGATGAGCAGGTACAGCTCACTCTGTGTGTTCAGTAATAAAGCTCTTAATAGCACTGGGGGCAATGTGGCTGTTTCACTCACTGACAGCAGAAACTAAGGCTGCCTGGTGTGAAGTAGTATAACTATGAAGTTAAGTCATTTAGGCTTTTCTTCACTTTTGAAATGTGAAATTAATATAACCTTAGCAGAAGCATTCAGGGGGCTCTAATTAAACTTTTCATGTCATGTAAGGATATAAAAATCTTTGACTGGCTCATTGAAGGTCTTTTTTTTACTGATTTTAAGTGAACAATTTGTCTGTAGTAGTTTTGCAACCAAATCTGGAAAAGATGGCAGCACAAATATAAAAGCAAATGAGTCAGATTTATTCATAAATGTTCAGGCTGTCACAAAAGGAAAGACACTGAGGGAAAAAAAGGAAAAGCTCAGGGAGAAAGAAAACAAAATGAGGAGGGCAAACAGAATGAGCCAGATGACAAATAAAATAAAAGTGTAAATATGAAAAGAACATTGAAGCTTTAACAGAAAACAAAAATGGCACAATAGATGTACTTGTTGGATACAAATGTAACCCCTCATACTGGGCTTTGAATCTGACATCAAATTACATTTTGTGTTTTCAGTGCCAGACTCTGTCACTATACTCAGTGAATGACAATATTATTGAAGCCTAGCTTTTAGTGTAGTGCTCTTGGTGGGTGGAAGTAAAAATGTTTCTATAAAGGCACCCAGTCACTGAGTCTGGTTGGTCTCTGACCTAAGCTCATAAGTGTGTGCGTGAGATGTGTTTGCCGTTTCCAGGGAGCAATCTGTTACCACTGCTGTCTCACAACAAAGAGTTTAAACACCATTTTATGGCTTCACTGAGCGATGTGCACACATCTGTTCCTTTTCTTGTTCAGATCACAATCTCCTTCACATGTGCACAGAAGCACATAAATATAGCCTGTACTGATAAAAGGACACCTTCAGCCATTCTGTACCATTTACATGCACACAGTGTTCCTCCTTTTTGTTCATGGTTATTCTGGTTTGTGGGTTTTGGCAGATTTAGAAACCTTAATGGAAAGAGAAAGATTTGTAGCTACATTAGTGAGCCTGTAAGGATGGCAAACTCTGCATCCTGGTTTCTGGCAGTTGCTTTTCTCTAAATAGCTAACAACTGTTTTGTCCATCTAAGGGTTCTCAGAGTATAAAGCCAGTTCTCTTTTAAAATCAGTATCTTTATGAAAGATGGTTGCTTTCCATGAGCCTTTTCAGCTTACTTGGCACCATGTTAGCATGAGACAACTTCTCCAGACATATGACTTAGACCGAGGGCTTCTAATAATGCGATAGCTCTGCCCCGACTTATTGATAAAACAGGCAGAAACAGTTTGGTATGGAAGTACTTAGTGATGTTATCATGAAATATTAGGCAGCTTCTTAACTTTTTAATCAAGAATTTTATATTTAAGTACATGGAATAATTATTTAGTCAAATTTAATAAATGAAATTTTGATTTTTGGCCCCAAATGGTCACAAAAATAGTATAATCAGTAAAAAATGATTATTATTAAAATGATGTCACATGGAAGTATACTCTTAGGCCGGAATTATGCTTCTGCATCCCATAACTGGAAACCCCTCTGAACAGCATGCTCTGACTTTTTTTTGTTTGTTTGTTTTGGGCTTTGGCGTAACCTTACCTGCACATTCTGATTGGCCCGTTCAGCACAGCAGATTCCTCCTGTGCACTTCTGACTACTTTTCCCCGGAGTTTGGATTGTGAACAAATATCTGCTGTATCTTGAGGCACAGTGCTAATACTAATGCTAGCATGTTTACCATGACTACTGGCTCAAAGTACCATTATGCCTCAGCAGAACCTCTCATAGCTGCTGCACACCCAGACTTGTTTGCACATCACCAGCAATCACAGAGTGCTGATGGAAAAAATAACAGAACCACCCAGCTGTCAGTGGCAGTAAAAGCATCCTTTTGTCAGTGTTCATGTGTAGGGTCTGCTCAACAAATAAAAACCATTTTTAACATTTCCAACTTACTGGCAGATTGTCATCCAGTGGTCAGTTTCCAGGATGTAACTTCCTGCACTGGGTTTTTATGTGGCTGAAGAGCTTTCATGCTTATGCCATTACTGTCAGTTCAGAGAAGTCACTTGAATTCTGTTTTCATGAAAAAAATAGTTCTGACACTTATTTGATGACAGTCTGCCACCCAACAAGTTGAGGTTACTTAATGACAAGTTGCTAAAAATGTAGCATTGATGTTTTTGTGCCAGGTTTGAGTATATGTAGGAGGCCCAAAAGGCTGAATGGAGCCTTTTCCATGTAGGTAAACATTTGCCCAGTTAATGTGTGTCTGTGACCTAGCTTTTTGATCTTCATTGCAAGTCCATTCATATATATTTCTACATGCATTTTCTGCTACTTATTAGATCTACAATGAGATGATCCGTGATCTCCTGAATCCATCCTCAGGCTTCTTAGACCTAAGAGAAGATTCTAAAGGGGTTATTCAGGTTGCTGGCATCACAGAGGTATCTACCATCAATGCTCAAGAGGTCAGTCAGTTTAACTTTCTAAGCACTGCATGACCCATTTATGTTAATCAAAACACTCAGAAACTCCAGCCTTAACACCTGTGTGTTTCCAGATCATGGAACTGCTCATGAAGGGCAACAAGCAGCGCACCCAGGAGCCAACAGCCGCCAATCAGACGTCGTCTCGCTCTCATGCCGTGCTGCAAGTAGCTGTCAAACAGCAGAGCCGCTGTCGTGATGTCCTGCAGGAGGTCCGCTTTGCACGCCTCTTCATGATCGACCTTGCCGGCTCTGAACGAGCAGCACAGGTGTGTGTGTGTGTCTCTCTCTCTCTCTTTCTACATAGGTGTGTGTGTGTGTCCAAGGGGAGGAATCGTTAGAAGTAACCTTTCTCACTTTAAAAGGAGCTACTCTATCTAAAATAGAGAGACACTGATGGTTAAGTCTACTAACATATTTACATCATTTGAAGTAAACACCTCCTCGTAATTGAAAGCAGCAGTAAATTTATCTGCAGAAAGATGATTTAAAAAACAATAGACAATCAAAATTAAGAGACAAATTGAAAAGAATACAAACATGATCAGAAGTAAAAATATCCTAATAAATAAAATGAATCAATATTTAAACCAAGAGTGAAAACGAGATCTAAAGCATGTCCTCTGTTATGTGTAGGGCCAGACACACATTGGCTCAGATTGAAACATTCCATCATACATTTTCATGCATGTTTACCTGACGCATCATCAACGTGAAAGTTAAACTCTCCAATAATAAGGAGTCTTGCCAGTTTCATTGTGGAGAACAAAAAGTCACTAAATTCCTTCAAGAACGTGGTGCATGGGCCAGATGGATGGTAGATTAGAACACATTAAAATTAATTATTATCACTTTTAACTTTTAAGAACTGCGACTCAAAAAATGTAAAAGTTTCCGAGCTCACCCATCAGCACATAAAGCTGCACTTGGAAATTGTAGCTAGTTCTTCACTGCATGCTAAAGAGCGAGGGGAACCGGTGGGAACTTTCAAAATGAAAGACTTATTATTATTATTATTATTATTGTTCTGTAACTATCGGACATACGTTTGCCTAAATGGTTTCAAAACTCATTTCTGCTGCTTCCAGATGAGCCCCCCCCAATGAGGTATTGCAGGTTTAAACTAATGATGCTTCTTTCAGTATTACATGTCTTTTTGCCCTGTGAAAAAATTTGATGAGTTCATATATTTATTTTGGACCACATTGTTCTGTCTTCCAAGGAGTTTATTCTCCCGAAATGTTCAACATGTTTCTACAAAACAATAACACCAAATTAAGACTTGTAAGGTATCATAATGAAATGTAATCTTTACATAGAAACTAAGAATAAAATGGATTTAAAAGTGAAGCCCACTGAATTAGTTAGGAATGTTGTCACACTGGTATGGTCGATACAAGCAGAGCTGTATCATCACACGATGAAGAGAATCTGTGAGCAGTTAAGTGAGAAAAACTCAGGTATTCGTTCAGTTTGTTGGCAGTTATTCAGGTTGAAGCTGCTTTAATCCTTCATATGAATAGCTCGTCATTGATGCTCATGTCACCACAGGCTTGTTCTTCACTGTGAGATAATCATGCGGTCAGCCTGTGAGAGCACTTATTTGCCATGGAGACTGAATGATTCATGGCATAATATTGATGAGTAGCACATTACAAAACCTCATAGCTGTTAGTGAAGCTACAGAGAGCATTTTTCTCTGCCTATGAAGAAGAGGCATGCATGTAGTTGGTGAAAGGTGAGGTTGACTTAGTTTAAAAGACAGGAGCTTCCGCCATCTGCTGGTCAAGAGTGGAACCATGCCAAGTACAAAATGAAAGAAACAGAAAGGCTTGATATTCAGATCCGGGGAGCCCCTGGAAACAGTTTTAATATCATTATTGTTATTAAACCCTTTATTTAGTTTAATTAGTTTTATTAATAGGCTTAAATGATGTCAGTCTGATTCAGTTTTATTATCAACTATTATCAGTGTGACTATGATGGGACTGGGCTCTTTTGGATTGTTTCTTACAAGTGTGATATCACCCTCAGAACAGTAAAGGGAACAGGGGAAAATCAGTTCTAATTTTGGCTTTTGATTTTTTTTTTCTGCATTGAAGGCATATTTAAGGTTTTCTCACGGGTCTATTTTTATTTTTTATCTATTAGACTCAAAATAGGGGTCAGCGTTTGAAAGAAGGGGCCCACATCAACCGTTCCCTCCTGGCTTTGGGCAACTGCATTAACGCCCTGAGTGACAAAAATGGCAACAAGTATGTCAACTATCGAGACAGCAAGTTGACTCGTCTCTTGAAGGTACAGTCCTCTCTAAAGGTTTATAGGGGGCCAACTGTGCTGGTGATTTGCATGTTTTTGTGAGTGTGTTTTTGTGTCATTCCTTTTCTTTGAACAACAGGACTCCTTGGGTGGAAACAGCCGAACTGTCATGATAGCCCATATTAGCCCTGCCTCCGTGGCTTTTGAGGAGTCTCGTAACACATTGACGTACGCAGACCGTGCCAAAAGCATTCGAACACGGGTGAGCTCAGTATTATTTCATAATATTTATTAGTGTTGCTTCACCCTAGTAGATGTTCATTTGGCAGTAAAAATAAATTACTGTAGCTTCAATTCAACTTGCTGCAATTAGAAAATCCAACTTTTATTCTATAATTTCCATGCACAGTAAATCTTTTAATATTCTTTTTTCCATCTGTGTGCTTCAGGTGAAGAAGAACATGATTAATGTGTCATACCACATTGCTCAGTACACCAACATTATCTCAGACCTGCGCTGTGAGATTGAACGGCTCAAAAAGAAGATTGCCGAACAGGCGAGTCGCCAGGTCAATTCAGACCGTGCTGACATTCGCCATGTTCAGGGTAAAGTCTTGCACTCACCGCTGCCTTTAACATATGAAGAATACCTGTCTGACTCTTTGAATCTAATCTCTATCCCTTCTCCCACTTGCAGCAGAGGTCCAAGCCCACTCCAGCCAGCAGAGTCGGGGGGAGATGGACCTGTTGAGGGAGCAGCTTCTGAATGCCTTCCGCCAACAGATGGAGATTAGGAAGAGCCTGATGGAGCTGGAAAACACCAACATGGAGATCCAGATTGCCACCTCCAACCACCTTCTAACCATTACAGAGTCGGTGTCAAGCTTCTATGTCATATTGCTCCCTCCCTGATGCTCCAGTGTTTATCTAGTAATCCTCTTTGTAACATTGAAGAATCCAGTTATTTGAAAATTATTTGAAAGCAGCCTGTAAAGTTCCCTGAGAGTGTCGGTGCATATAGATCAGTTTAACTGTAAATCAGTATAAATCTGGTCAAATAACATTTACATTAGAGTACAAGGTGTATTGATTGAGTTTCATTGATGAGCAGATGTAATTATACATATTCATTTACAAAAACAAGGCTATTTGAATAGTGACCTTTCAAAAGTAGCTTCTGAAACCAGATAATATGTTATTGTCTCTGTCAGGTAAAATGTGTAAATTTCACCTCTTAGCTGGGAGCAGGAGCAAAGCAGGCGCAGGAGAAAATGGCGTGCAGAGAGGAGGAAGGAAAGCGTCAATAAAGATGAAAGTGAGAAGGACTCCGACTCCTCAGAGTCTCCTCCAGACAGCACGGAGACCCAGGAGGTGGGGATGGCTCGAGAAAATCTGGTGGCACTCATGGCTGAACAGAAAAGGATTCAAAAAGAGAAGGTCGGAGTATTTGTCTGTCTATAGCCTCCTGAGACCTGAGCTCCTGTTTGCGATGCGTTTTTAATTTCTCCTAGATAAGATTAGATGGATATATGTATATAAACTAAGATTCCTCTTTGAGCAGGAAGTTGTATTTTGTTACATGGTTTTTACCAACTTTTGTTAAAAAAAATGTCCTCAGATGTGGACAATAGGATTATTTTATAGCATAACACAACAAAAGCAACATGACTTAACAAGGCATAACACACTATTGAGCAGAATAAAATGTAAGGTGAGGCAAAGCCAAAATGTAATGTCCCCATATGTGGACGCAGGGTCACAGGAGGATAATATTGATTGTCGTATGCGTGTATATATATACTTTTTAGTTCACAGTCTGATTTAAAAAATATCCTTTGTACCGTTTGCTTAAAAGGTGTTGCTTGAGCATAGGTTTCTGGAGCTTCGAGATCAGGCCCGACGCTTGGAGGAACTGCTGCCTCGGCGAGTAAGCTCGGAGGAGCAGCGCGAGGTCCTGGGCCTTCTCTGCAAGGTCCACGAGCTGGAGATCCAGAATGCAGAGATGCAGTCCCGTGCTCTGCTCAAAGACAATGTGATCCGACAGAAAAACTTTGTGGTGCAGCGCTTTGAGCAGCACAGACACCTGTGTGATGAGATTATTAAGCAGCAGAGACAGTTCATTGACGGTGAGTCTGTTAGCAGCACCTCATTTAAATCCTTACAGCACTGTAAACTGGGCTGTTTGGACTTTCACAGAAGTCAGATTTAGAACAGCAGCAATTAACTGTCAATGAACTGAGTTTACTGTGATGCACCAAACAATTAATCAGACAGTAGAATAATCATAAAGGAGCTAATCAGTAGTTGCTTCAGTCTGTTTTTTTGCTTTGTTTTAGGTTAAATTATTTTCTGCTTTAAAGACATTCATTTTATTTTGCGTTCCAGACCACAGTCTGCCCGTACCGCCACACCTGCAAGAGCTCTATGATATGTACACGAGGGAACTAGATGAGAGGAAACTGGAGCGAGCAATTGCCCTAGAAAAGGTGAACATCAGACAGACCATCAAGGTAACTGCAGCTGATGAGTCAATTAAAAAACTAAGTAATACTATAATTTTAGCAGGCCTAAAGAGCAATGGTACAGCTAATTCCTCTGCTCTTACTTCCAGGAGGTGTCTCTGCCTAAGATCGCCTTGCCTGGTCAGGGTCGTGACAACATGCAGGACGTAGATTCAGACCAGGAGAGCATTCGCAACATGTGCTCAGATAACAGGCGAGGTCAAATCAAAATACGCAGACACACTCTGCCTCCCATTCTACCTGAACCTGAGCTGTAAGAGGACACCTTTTCATGTTTTCCATAAAGCTTTAGAACTGGAGCATTCACTGTATCTGCATCCATAATGTAGGTTCCCAGTTTTGTTATCTCATTCTTTGCTTCAGGGACAATAACAGAGTTTTCAAGAGCAGCCCTCATGCCAGGCAAATGAAAAGTTCTGCTGTAATGACCCCACCTCCCATCCACATCAATGGCAAGGGCAACAGAGAGGTAAGGACAGTTAGAATACAGTCTTGTTCTTTTCAGTTTGGCATCTGTCCCTCATACTGTGAGACAATGCAGAAGAGTTACATGTTTCTCGTAACTTTAACTCTCAGATGCTTCACTTTGCTAGTCCCGTTTTCTTTTTCAATCCTTGCCTGTCCATAATAAAAGTGTTCACTTTTGACTCTTACGTTCAGGCTCTTTCTGCTAAGCTTACCATGATGAAATTTCCAAACCAACAGAATTGCATCATTGTTTTGTCACCTCTAACTCGTTTTTTCCTATGAAAATGCATCTGAGAGCTGTGACTCATTAACAAAATGAAGCTACATTCACCAGAGTCCACCAGAGCCCTATTCAGATCCTCACTGAGAGCTGCTGAAAGTAGAGTACTGCGGTCATAATGTGGCACTCTGCATCTCATGTCTGCAGCTGCAGCCTCTGGCTCCTGACAGCTGTCTGAGTTACAGCCATCTTAGCCACAGTGTCAGCAGCCACCTGGACTCATCACCTGAGAGCAGCGAGGCCGGGGCTGATATCCCCCTCTCACTACATGGTACGATATTCAAATGAAGAAATATGAACCTTTGGGAACTTTAAGTGTTGTTTTTCTTAACAACACTTTAAATAAAGGAGAAGTATTTAAATGGAAAGTAAAAGAAAATCGATAAACCTTTGAGTTTGATAATTGTTTGTAAGTATGATGTAGGATTTCTTTAAAGCTCACTGCATCATTGCTCAGGATAAAGCCTTCAAATTGCCCTGTGACCTTTGGATATTTTTTGAACCAGGAATCAGCAAATATTCTGCACATATGCTTTATTTTTGAATGATAAATTGCTATTAATATTAAGTAATTCAATGTTAATGAATGGTTAGCAGTGTCCACAAATAGTGCTTCTCTTTTTGTTAATTAGCTTTCTGTCCATGGTATGCAAGCAGATAAAAATAAGAGTGACAAGAAGTAACAAAGAAAAAATCTCGCTGTGTCTCCACAGAACGGCAGCAGATTCTAAAGGGGGTCCAGAATATTGCAGTAAAAGCAGCTCGTCGGCGCTCCAAAGCGCTGGAGGTGGATGTCTTGCGGTTACCTCCTGCAGAATCTCCCCTGGACCCCAAGAAGCAGAAGAGCAACCTTTTTTTAAGCCAAGCTCCCCCTAAAGGTTTGCCAATGAGGCGCGGCAGGCAGCCCAGCCCCGAGCTGAGACATGCCACTTCAGACGATAACCTGTCCAGCAGCACCGGGGAGGGGCCAGGCCTGCAGGCGATCTGGACACGCCCACGTAACCGTCAGGTGGTCAACAAGAACCAAACTCCCCGTGAGGCAGACTTTGAAGGTCGCCGCAAAAAAAGACGCTCACGCTCTTTCGAGGTCACAGGTCAAGCAGTAAGTCTTTTTTTAGGTTTTCTATATGAAGAATACAAAGCACAGTTTTGAAAACAATCCTCTGCTGTTCTTTTGATACTGTCACAAGTCCTGCGAATGATGTCTGATAACAGTGATGCCTCCATGTATGATCAGTCTTCTTTCTTTTTCAAAGTTTCTTCATTTGTCTTTTAAATGCATATGAACATAGTCCTACCCTGTTACACCAAGATAAGGAACATACAATATTCAATCAGAAACTGCAGACAAATTATGAACATATCATCATTTTTTTTAAAACAAAAACACACAAAAAAAACAAAAGGAAATAATGGAATATGTATATGAATAACGTCTATATTTATAACAAATACATACATAAAGAAAGGAACAGTTCTAAGAAATAAGAGACATCTAAAGGTGCCATTTCTTCCACATGATTCAGAATTGGTTGCCAGGTGATGTAAAAGTTGTGTGCACAACCTCTTACAGAATAGCAATTTTTTCTCCAGAGTTAAATGTGAGTTAAATAAGTAAGTTAAATAATGAGTTAATAAGGTCTCTAACCCATGAAGCAAAAGTTGGAGTAAATTTATCTTTCCATTTGAGGAGTATAAGAATCTTTGCTAAGAGGGTGGTAAATGCTATCATATTTTTGCTGCGCACGCTAAGATTCTAGTGGTACCACTCCAAATAACCCTATGATTACAAGAGGTTCTATAACTAATCCTAATACAGCTGAAAAAAAAATTCAACTTTGTGTTTTAGACAAATTGAAGAAGTGTAGCTTTTCTATTGCAGAGTCCCATATGCAGAGTTCGTATGGGTGCTGGAAATCCTTGAAAATGCTTGGATTTTAATGTTGTATTTTCAAGGTTTGAAAAGTGCTTGAAACTTCTTGAAATTGTAACCTTTTATTTAAAATAAAAAAACAATAGTTTGCTTATGAGACGGAGAAAAAAATGTCAGAAAGTCTAAATTGAAAATTTCTCCACCTGGCCTGCACATCTGCGTGTGACCTGTCAGTCTGTTTGTGAGCCTGCCCCTCCCACAAAGACAGAGGTCCTTTCTCAATATGCGTACTGGTGTACTTGTGAACTTGTGAAACATCATCACTCTCAGCCCAAGTTCTGTTCCAATTCAAAGTTTGCATAAAGGCCAGTTTGCTCAAAATACCCCGAAGTGTTCTTGCGCCGCCCCCTTCTATCGAGTCAGCATTGGTGGTGACATAAACATGCATTTGTATATGCATATATGTCTATGGGTGGTGACTTGTGTGGACTTGGTGCAGCCAAGTGTCCCAGAATGCATTTAGAACTAAACTGAAAACCAGCAATAGCAGAATGGCCCGGCTAAACCTATGAGTAAATTTTGAAATATTACTGTGTAAATAAACTTTACAGTGTTTTCAGGCGAGAATGTAGATACGTAAACATCAAATATCTGCACAGTTTAATCAAGAAATCACTTATTTGCAAAAGTGCTCCAATGTTTTTGGACATGTCCATCCCGCTGCTCTAACAGCAGCCACCTGCTCACTGTATGTCGGGAGAATGCCTGACTGTTAGGATTATTCTGTAAACTTTCTTCTGTTTACATTGAATTATCATATCTTTTTGTTTTATTAGTTTTATACTGTTGTTTTATTTTGAAGTGTACAGGAAATACATTCATGCATATCCTCCAGGCTTTTATTGTGAAGGTCTGTAAATAAAAAGCGCAGCAAGGGGGTTGTCCCGAAGGGAGACCGCTTCCTCTCTGCTCAGAGACCAGCCGTGTCCCTTTGGCCAGGGGGCTGGGCTGAGAGGATGAGGATTCCTCCTTGCGCAAGTAGAACTGAAGGGCTGTTGGTGTCTCTGTTCTTTGTTAATTAGAATGATTTTGAACCCATCACTGACTCCCAGCGCATTGTTTTCAATACTCCCGCTGGTCTTCGGGAGTGGAAGTTAAACACAAATATAATTCACTCATATGATCTCTAACTGCTGATGTTTGGTTTATTTCAGTGTTTTGTTGAAAAATAAAATATTAATATTAATAAAATATTAAAAATATTTTACTCAGGAAGGAACGTGAGAGCTGTTCATGGAGATCGTGATGACGATGTGTGTATACATGTATAATGTTTTTATTCAGAGATGATGTTTTTAAAGCCAAGCATTCGGTAAATTTAATCAGTAAATTTAAGCTGGAAGGTACACTAGAGCGCAGCTGTGATGTCATCAAGTCCGCCAGTGTTCCAGTTGAAAAATAATCCCCCGTACTTGAGAAGTTCCTGCTTGTCAAGTCCGCAGGATCAAAATGGGCTGAGATTGATGATGTTTCACAAGTGCACATATTGAGAAACGGCCCTGGTTGCTGCCACGGTGTAACTCAGTCTAACATAGTAACTTGAACAATGCATCAGAGTAACCATTCACATTAGGCTCCATAGGCTCTGCCCAAATGGTCAAAAGTCAGTGGCCATTTCTCAATACTCAAGTACGCAACTTGCGTACTTGAGTATTGAGAAATGGCACGCATTTGCTCACAATCTGGAGATTAAAGTCTCCAGAATTAACTATCAGTAGTTATTGTTTATGGCATAATACCATCTTTTTAAATGTGATTTTAAAACATGTGAAATCATTTTTGATTATGTATGTATTTGTATAAATATGTATCCCAGTGTTAAGTGCTGGAAAATCTTGAAAATGGACCTTGAAAGTGCTTAAAAAGTGCATGAATTTTGATCCAGGAAAGGGTGTATGAATCCTGTATATGTTCTGAGGGAGTTTTAAATTTAAGTCTTCTTCCCATTGTCTTTTTAACTGCAGCAGGGGTTTGTCATTACAAGAAATCAGCAGAGTATAGATTTTGCCAATTGATCCTTTAAAAAAGGGGTTGAGCTCTAAAACGGTGTCTAGGAGACAGCTAGGCATTAAGGATGGGAAGTGAGCTGAATGAGAAGAAACAAAACTATGATGTTTCAGGTACTTAAAGAAATGAGAATTAGGGATTTTATATTTTAATCTCAACTGGTCGAAAAATGCAAATTATTTTTGATATACTTAACTTTTAAGAGGACTAATCCAGTGTTGGCCCAGGAGTTAAAAGAAGAAGCTACAAGAGAGGGCTTAAACAGGTTATTTTTTTTGCTATGGGGCAGTCAATGACAGGTCATTTAATGAAAAGTTTCTTCTGTATTGTGACCACACTTTGGCGTGTCTAATCACTGGGTTTGTTGTATGGTTAAAGGCTCAGAGCTAAGCAGGGCATGCAATGAAGCAGGTTCACACAATGACATCTCTAATTGCTAAATACTCAAGTTATTCCAGATGATAAGAACTTTACAGATTTTATATCTGAGCGTAGCAGCATATTGAAACACCAAGGCGGCAGCTGATTGTATGGTTGGTAGACACAAAGAAGTCACTAATGGGGTTTGAAAGAGTAGAAAGAGAAAGAGTAGCTTCTGCTGCTAGGCTTTTGAAAACACCAGGTATCGACCATCGCAAAGGTTTTGAGAAGCATTTGAAATGTCCTTACCATTTCTGATAGGTATGATCAGTCTTCTAAACTAACAAGAGGACTAATATGACTGGTTTGGGTGGGTTCTTTGTAGTATTAATGTTTCTTATAGTGATTTAAAACCAGCAGCTTGATTCTGTTGATTCAGTTCAATTCAATTCAATTTAGTTCAATTCAGTTCAGTTCAATTCAATTCAATTTATATAGCCCCATATCACAACAGTTGCCTAAAGGCGCTTCATATTGTAAGGTAAAGACCCTATAATGATTGCAAGCACAACCCAACAGTCAAAACGACCCCCAATGAGCAAGCATTTGGCAACAGTGGGAAGGACAGGACAAAAGACATGCTGTGGAAGAGAGCCAGAGATTAATAATAACTAATGATGAAATGCAGAGTGGAGTATAAACAGAGTAAATAAGTTGTATGAAAAGAAACAGTGCATTATGGGGCCCCCTCAGCAGCCTAGGCCTATAGCAGCATAACTAAGAGATGGTTCAGGGTCACCTGATCCAGCCCTAACTATAAGCTTTATCATACAGGAAAGTTTTAAGCCCAATCCTTAAAATAGAGAGGGTGTCTGTCTCCCTTACTGGAGGCCAAAGTAATGCCATCCAGAGTAAGTATCTGGTTCGACACCATGTTTCTAAGATTTGTGGGGCCGAGTACAAGAACTTCAGTTTTATCGGAATTTAGAAGCAGGAAATTAGAGGTCATCCAGGCCTTTATGTCTTTAAGACATTCCTGCAGTTTAACTAATTGATGTGTGTCATCTGGCTTCATGGATAGATAAACCTGGGTATCATCTGCATAACAATGAAAATTGGTGCAATGCTTTCAAGTCATACTGCCTAAGGGAAGCATGTATAATGTATATAGAATTGGTCCTAGCACAGAACCCTGTGGAACTCCATAATTAACCTTAGTGTGTAAAGACGACTCCCCATTTACATGAACAAATTGGAGTCTATTTGATAAATATGATTCAAACCACTGCAGTGCAGTACCTTTAATACCTATGGCATGTTCTATTCTCTGTAATAAAATGTTATGGTCAACAGTATCAAAGCCGCACTGAGGTCCAACAGGACAAGCACAGAGATGAGTCCACTGTCAGCGGCTGTAAGAAGATCATTTGTAACCTTCACTAATGCTGTTTCTGTACTGTGATGAATTCTGAAACCTGTATGTGGTTTATTCCCGTATTCATTCTCCTTCTTTCTGTGTACTACGTTGGTATATATGCTGTCACTGGTATGGGTGGATATTGTGAGAATTTTGTTTGGAAAATCTTATTTGCAGGTCCTTCAAACCAAGACAAGCACAGCTCAGAGGTTTCGCCCTCTGGACAGCACGTCAGACCCTCATCTCCAAATTAACGGTCAGCCCCAGGCCCCCATGCTACGTCCCCAGTACCGAGGGGTCCCTCCTCTCGCCAAAGTCAGGCCTCCCCACAGCAGCCTGCAAACAGGTAAACTACTGTCACTTCCCTCGAGGAGATAGTGGTATTCCTCTTTCATCTCTCATGATCATTGTACTATTCATTCATAGGCTCAAATGCGGAGTCTTGTACAGCCAACATGAATAACCTGAAGCGAGGGCCCCAGCTACGGCAGCCTCAGCCCCTCCTCTACATCACCACCACAGGCATGGGTGCCCAACGCACACGCAGACACTGAGCTGACACTGGCCATGACTCCCAACATCAGCACTAACACCAAACACAACTGAGCCTGGAGGGGAACCCCCTCCTTGTCAGAGATCTGAGAGCATGTAACCTCAATAAAATCAAGACGTAGTATGTCAGTGACTGACATTACACAAAATTGTGACAGTATGGAGCTCGATATCTTGACACATGTCTCCTGTGTGCCTGTTGTTGTGGCCACTGAGTGGTGGTGCTGAGGGTCAAGTGTTTTCTCTTTAGCTCACTGTCATTCTGAATCACTTGAACTATCATCAAGTCAGGAACATATCAAGTTGTGTTCATGTTTCTTATGAGTGTAAAGTTTCAGTGCTTGTTATGAACAGTGAATGATTGGTGTTAATGGGTCTCACAGCAGTGATGTAAATAACAGTCCAAGGAAAAGAATGGATATATTACAATTGACAATATTACACAAATGCCGATGTTTAAAAACAAAAATGTAAAATGAGCAATGGCCTGCAGCAAAAATGTTTCAAAAGCAATGTTTTTAATAGTGAGTTTATTTCAACATGACACACTGAGTTATGAGAAAAAAGAAAACTTGATAATCTTGATTATTGTGCTCGTCAAACTTAAAGTTGTTTACTGCAGGTCTGCCTTTTCTTACCCACAATACACTCAAGTGTCATGTTTGTGTAGATACACAGCATAATAAAATCTTTTTTTTCTCTTGTTTTTCAGATTAGCTGGTTGTGGTTTCAGTGAAATATTTAACTGTTGCCTTTTACTTTTTCAGTCGCATTTTTCATATTTGTAACTTTCTATTCTTTATTTTGTACTTTTTTTTTTTAATTTGTACCAAAATTAATTTAAATAAAAATATTTTTTAAGAAAGTCTTCTGGCTGCTGTGTTTTGTCATTGTCATGTCATTTGCTTTTTTCTTTTCCAGAAAAGACTATAACATCAGGAGAATAAAATTTTTTGGTCAATCCTCAACACTGGCTTGTGATCTCTTGCGTAATATATCCAATAAAGGGAGCATGATGGCCACAGCTGTTTTCTTCTGTAATCGCATTTTTGTACCCCATTGTTAAGCTAATCTTTGCATGTGAAAATGCAATTTTAAAAAAAAAATATATATATTTTATTTATAATTTCTCAGAATTAAACAAATGAAGGAGATGAAAAGAAAAAACATTAAAAACAAAACAGTGAAAACAGTCTGTGAGTATATTGACAAAAGAGGATAAAAAATGTGCGTGTCAGTCCAAAGTGGGCAATTAAGCGTGAGAAAGAGACCTAAGGGACAACGAGCAGTTCAAAGAACAATGTGGTACAGACAGTGCACCATTAAAAAAAAAGAGAGAGAAAAATGGTCAGAATAAGCCTTTAGGCCCATTACTTTCTATGTACCTATTGAAAGGACCCCACACATCAAGGAACTTATGCTGAGTGTCTGACAGAGAGTATCAGATCTCTTCAAGATAAATACAGGAGGTCATATCATTAAGCCATTTTTTGAAACAAAGGGGGATTAGAGGATTTCCATTCCCTCAGAATAACCTGCTTTGCATCCACCAAACCAAACATAAGAGCCTGCTGGAGAGACATGGGAAGAGTAAGAGAAAAATTAGAGCAACCTAGAATAATCAAATGTTTGCAAGGAATAAGGTGTCTGCCATAAACATTATTGTAAAATTGAAATATCTTGCACCAGAACTCCATAAGTTCAGGGCAGGAGCAGAAAAGGTGGCCCAGAGTCCCATCATCTAATTTATATTTGTCACAAATTGGAGGGACACATGGAAATATTTTAAGTTTGGTTTTAGAAAAGTGCAACAGATGGACAACTTTGAATTGAATAAGTTGCAGTCTAGAGTTGATGGAACAGGTTTTGATTCTCGACAGACTCTTATCCCACAGCTGATCTGAAATTTCACAGAGTATGTCAGAAGACCAGGCATCTTTTATATGATTAGAGGGAGGGGACGAACTGAAAAGACTGACGAAAAGAGAAATTAACTGTTTAAAGGCAGGGGGCTTTTTTTACAAGTTCATAAAAACTGTGCTGCTCAGGTAGGGTTTCAAAGTGGGGGAAGTGCTGACAAAGTTACGAACTTGCAAATATCTGAAAAAATATCTGATTGGAGTTGCATAAAGGAGGCAAAGTGATTATTAATATATAGATCCTTAATAACTGCTATACCCTTATTTAACCAAAGCTTAAAGATTCCATCCATTGTGCTTGGTTTAAATGTTGTGTTCTGAAAAGTGGGAGCATAAATGGAGAAGCCGGGGAGATTGAAAACAGTCTTTATCTGCTTGAAAATATTGATAGAATTTTTTAGCATGAAATTATCCTTCAGCTGATGGAAAGAAAAAGAGAGATTGGAAAACAGAGCAGCAGATAGAGAGGAACTAGTAAGTGCTATGGAGGCAAGATTTTCATTCAGTGGCCAATTAGGCTTTGGAGAGTCCACCTCTTTATCCCCCAAATAGACATGACTCCAAAAAACCCAGGCTCCGGCATTACAGACCCAGTAATAATGGCGAAAGCAGGGAGGCCGAAGCCACACTCGGGTTTCTGAAGATGAGACTTTGAGAGTCGAGGATGTTTACCAGCCCAGACAAAAGGAATGATAATTGAATCTATCATTTAAAAAAAATGAGGCAGTAAGATAAATGGGTATGTTTTGAAAAAGATAAGTAAATTTAGGGAGGACAACCATCCTGACAACGTCAATGCAGCCAATCAAGGGAAGAGGGAGGAGATTCCACTTTTCCACCATTGATTTAAGTTTGTTGATTAGATCAAGAAAGTTATGCTTAAAAAGGAGCTTAGGATCTCTTGTAATGTTTATCCCAAGATACTCAAAATAACTAGTGGAAACTTTGAATGGCAGTTCACTAAGAAAAGCAGTGTCCAGACCATCTGAAAGAGGCATAAGCAGACTTTTGTCTTAATTAATAGTGAAACCGGGAAAGAGAGACTGTAACATCTGAATGTCATGGGTGGCCCAGTGTTTTGTGTTCCTTTTTTGTATTTATGTATCTCTGGTCCCTGGTGTTTCCGGTTTTATTTTGATAGTCCTGTGTTCCCTATGCCTTGTGTTTGGTTTTGCTTCCTCTTGTCTCGTAGGTGTAATTGACGTCACCTGTGTTCCCACCTGTTTCCTCCCATGTCATCAGTCCTTCGTGTATTTAAGTCCAGTGTTTTCTGTGCCTGTTGTCATGTCATTAGTGGTTGTACCCTGCTGTCTTTCCTGTGTGTTTCCCTAGTCAAGTCGAGTCTCTCCCTATCCAGTGTATTTCCCAAGGAGAGTTCATGTTTGTGTTTTTGAAGATTTGTGTTAAATAAACATGTGTGTAACAAGCACTTTTCCAGAGTTCTGCAATTGGGGTCCTCCTTCCTGCCTGCACAGCAGCAAACCCCTGGCACTGAAAGAGTCAAGATAACGTCATCTGTGTACAGGACGATGGGACTGTCCTCCAAGGATATGAGCGATTTGCGGGGGAAATGACGTCACTTCCTCCTGCTGCAGGAAGTGGCTTGCATAAAATCGTGTGATAGGTTACGTAAAGACGTGATGACGTACTTTGCAACGTAGGAAGTGCTGTTAGCCGCTAATGAAAACAATGACCGAGTGGATTGTTTTGTTTGCTGTTTATAGGCATTTTTACAAGATTTCTGCAAACCGATTGGAGGAAGGATGCAGCGCTCAGGGGACATGTTGAATGCATGATATGTAAGTCTACGGGCCCTAAAGGGGTTTTAAAAGCAGTATCAGCATCAAAATGTCTGGCTGTTGCGTGTTTGGCTGTCATAATTTCTACTCTAGCAAAAGTGGACTGAAGCTGTACCGAATCCCACGGGATCACGGCTGTTGGAGAGAAAATGGAGGCTCCGGGGGTTGCAAGCCATCAAATTTATTGATAAATTGGACTGAGGACACGATCAGAAATGCTCGCGTTTGAAGCGCCCATTTTATATCAGGGAAAGTTATTTATCTACTCTGGTTATACCGGGATGTCACGTTTAGATAAATACTAATATCTAAAGTACAGTATGACATTTTCATCCATCCATCTTCTTCCGTTATCCAGTTTAGGAAAAATCCCCCAAATGGTCGTTGAGTTCACCAGCGCTCACTGCTGCATACCACTTTGCACACCCGTACTGACAACCATGACCTCCTGCAGAGCTGGGAAGGGTGTGGTACAGGGCTCAGTTTGTGACAGGTGTCTTGGGGAGGGGGGTTTATCCCCTCAGTGACGAAGTGAAGTCTAGACGTATGAAGGGAGCGCTTTTTGTACACAGAAAAGAGCGTTGGTGCAGGATTTCCGTTTTCTAGGCTCAAAAAGTCTCCGGAAAAAGTTGCTAAATTCCTCACTAGCTGGTTTTTCTTTGAGGGGGTGGCTGGGGTTTACGAAAAGTGGCTAAATTGGCAAAACTGTGTCACCTATGACCACCACCCAAGGCACATGACATCACACAGCATTGACTGCAATTGGTTAATCATTCAATCTTTTTCTTTTTGAGGTTTTGAAGCAGCTGGCAGACATCTGTTGCAAGACACTGCAAACTGTAAACTGAAGACCCACATGTGCAGGCTAGCTTTTATTTAAGTATTATATGCAAAAATTGACACACTATCAATCTACATCCTATGTACATAACTGACATGCACCTCGAGAAATGTAACTACACATCCACACACGTCTGGGCTGAAAAAAACTTCTGGCTAGAACCCTGTGTAAGTATCCAATTCAAGTGCATTTTATTTTTGTTAGTTCATTTTTTTTGTTGTACTTCTAAATTGGAACATTATTGTGACCTTGAAATATTACAATACAATTATTTTATTATTATTTTTTTATTTTTCATCTCTCAATGTATGCCTTACTCGTGGAAGCTGGTATCAGCTAGGCTGGACGATTGTAATTCCTTGATTTCAGGCTGTAGAATGGGAGGCAGAGCCTTGAGCTTTCTGCTTCTTTTCATTCACCTCTTTTTAATCGGTTTATACCCCACTCTGCATTTAATCATTAGTCATTTTTAATCTCAGACTCTAAACAGTGTGCCTTTTGTCCTGTCTCTCTCCCCTCAGCCCCAACCGTTAGTGGCAGATCACTGCCCCTCCCTGAGCCTTGTTCTGTCTGAGGTTAAAAGGGAGTTTTTCCTTCCCACTGTCACCAAGTGCTTGTTCATAGTGGGTCGTTTTGACTGTTGGGTTTTTTCTGCAATTATTGTAGGGTCTTTAATGGTTTCACATGGTGTTATTTTCCTGCAGAAAATTTCCTTATGTTGGTGTTTGCATTTTTTTCCTCTTCGGTTTTGCTCATAAAATCAGTTTCATTTCTTTCAGGTCTGATTTTTAAAACCATTCATTTTAATACACTGCTGGGTATGGGTATGGGTATGTGCAGGCACGTCAATAGCCCTGCTTTTTAAAAGAACTGTTTGTCTAATAGTGTCTGCATGTGAAAGCCAGCATAACACATCTGACTTCAACCTTTAGATATGTTATATCAATTTTACTATAAAATATAGTAAAGAACTTTAAAAAGGTGCTGTTACAGGGACCACAATGACATTCTATATTTGTGCTTCAGGGAGGTCCAAACCATCAGCTCATCAGCTCAGGGCAGCTCCTCAGTATAGCATCCCTGCATCTCCAGTCTGGTTGGTATATACACATGCACACAGGCCAGATTCACTCTGCTCTAAAAACATACTAACACCACTCCAGAGAAGCACAGAGACTGTGGCATCACTTTACAGAAGGCAGTGAAACTGTGCATCTTCCAATGGTAACACTCCCAGTAAATCCACCCTGTCACAGTAACCCACGTCCTCTGGAGGATGATTCTTTTACATCTAGCTGACAAAACAAAGGTGTGGTTTTAGCTGTGAATGTGACACCAGTGTTGCTGTGGACCATTCCTTCACTGGTTTGCTGTAAGTCTTAGCTAGGGTAAATGGAATCCACAATTCTGGTCATTTTCATAAGGATTGGCATGATCATCATTTTCATACTGTAAAAATGCTTTTTGGTCACTACAAATTTTATACAACCTTCATATTTGTGTGGTAAACATTTAGACATCCACAAATAATTATTTTTGATAGCATATGGTTGCCTTTATTTCTTTTTATTATCA